>PVIR01006460.1:0-53186 GCA_004026965.1 Petromus typicus
ATAACATTCAAAGAAAAATATTCATAACAAGTATCAGTATGAAATTACACTATATTGTATTTACTTTTTTGAAAAGTTCTATATACATGAAAGTAAAATAATGAAAATTCCTAATGAAGAAAATACACAGAATACATATGGACCCTAGAATTTTCTACTCTAACTTTTTGGCTGTTGTATTATTAGGAACGAAAAACTCACATTTTAAAATTAAATAAATGGAAATTGTACTCTTATGTGTGTTTATAAAAAAGTAAATTATCCCTATGAAATTTGGATTTGATTATTAGAATTCTCAAATAGCAAGATGTGAAAATAAATATTTAAATATTAAATTACATTAAATGAGGCTTTTAAAGTTACTTGGAAAAAATGATAGGAAAGGAAAACAGCAATAAAGGGGGACAAATTATCCTGAAAATAAAAAGCACAAAAGATTTCAAAAGCAAATACTTCAACACAAATAGTAAACAAAATTGTTTTTAAAACCTTCATAACCCAGAGGCATATGTTGGCAGTATTTGTTAATGCAGGCAATAATTAACATAAAGCACAGGATTTTTCACTCTTTAAACAGACAGATAAAAGGTTCTCAAAAAAATAAATAAATGACCATCTCTTTCCTTTTCTACCTCCAGCAACACTTTCCATATAAGTAAATACTTAATGCCTGGTCATGTTTTCACTAAAAACACCTGATAATAAAACAAATGATAAATAATAACAAACAATAATAAAAATAAAAAATCTGATTAGAGGTCCCATTTGACCCTGCTATTCCTCTGCTAGGTAATATAAAATATTGAAAGATTCATATCACAGCAACATATGTGCACCCATGTTTATAGCAGCTCAGTTTGTGATTGCTAAATCTTGGAAACAACCAAAATGTCCATCAACTGGAGACTGGATAAAAATGTTGTGGTTCTTTTACAGAACGGAGTATTGCTCTGCCATAAAAAATGTTAAGAAACATTTTTTGGTATGAGAACAAAGAACAAACTAAATTCAGCAGCATATTAAAAGTACCATACACCATGACGGGTATTTATTCTTGGAATATTCCAATACATGAAACCAATCGATGTAATGTAACATAACACAGTAACAAAGAGAAGGGGAAAACTTCTAATGATTATCTTAATTGATGTAAAAATGCATTTGATGACTTTAAGACTTTAAATGATTGATTTTAAAAAAATAAACCACTTTACAAACTAGGGATGGAAAGTAGTGTCTTTAACATAATAAAGGCTGCACACAAAAAATGCAGCTATAGTATCAGTGGTGAAACCTGAAGCTTTTTCTCCCTCCATCCAAAGGACAAAATACCTGCTTTTGCTGCTTCTACTGAATATACTATCAGACGGTTTAGCCAGAGAAATTAGGAAAGGAATACAAAAGAAGGCATCCAAGTTGAAAAGGAAGAAATAAAATCCTGTTTATAGAAGACAAGATTTATATGCAGGAAACTGCAGATTCTACACTTGCACAAATGTTACAATGATCAAGGATACAAAAACCATTCGTGTTTCTACACACTAATGAACATCCTGAAAAAAAATTTTAGAAAACAATACCATTAAAAAGAATAAAACAGGACCAGGAATTTAATTCAGGGTTCCAGTGACTGCCTTGCAAGCACAGGTCCTGAGTTGGATCCTTGGTTAAATAAATAAATAATACTCAGGAACAAACTTAACAAAGGAAGCAAAATCTTAGATAAAGAAATCTATGAGACACTATCCAAAAGCTAACAATGCTTCAGTAATCAAAACAGTGTGGCACCAGCATAAAGACAGGCATACAGAACAATGCAAAAAAATAAAAATACAAAAAACTTCCCACATATGGCCAACAGATTTCTGATAAGAGAGCCCAGACCATTTAATGAGGTAAGAACAAGTTTTTTAATAAATGGTGCTGGAGAAACTAGATATTGTTTAAAAGATTGAAGCTGGTTTATTTATTACCTTATACTTTACCCCATTTATTACTTTTATTACATAAAACTCAAACTAGACCAAAGGTCTAAATTGAGGGGCTAAAACTATATAATGTCAAGAAAATAAAAGAAGTTTCACAATATTGGACATGATGTTGTTTTCTCAAATATGAACCAAAAGCAGTCAACTCAAGGAAAAAATAGGTTACACTGCATCAAAGAGCACTATCACCACAGTGAAAAGGCAATCCACAGAATACGTGAAAGTATTTGGTAACAGGGAGCTCAGGGCCGGCCTGTTCCTAAACTTAGTATGAAAAATATCAAAAGCACACCCACCAACCCATCTCAGAAATAAGGAAAGGATTTATACTGACTTTCTCTAGAGAATTTAAACAGGTGGCCAATAAGCATACAAAATATGTTGCTAGTGTGAGTGTATGCATGTGTGTCAAAGAGAGAGAGGAAAAAAGAATTACTAGGCTTTAGGGAAATGCAAGTTTAAAATTATGGGATGTCATGTCTAAATTATTAGAATGACTACCTTCAAAACTCTGTAACGTAACAAACAACAATAAAATGCCACCAAAAAATAAAAAGATGAGAATATGAAAAAAGTGGAACTCTTGTTCATGGTTGGTAAGAATGTAAAATGGTACAGCAACCATGGAAAAAATATGGTGGAATAGCATCTCAAAAACTGAATATAGCCGGGCGTGGTGGCTCACATCTATAATCCCAGCACTCGGGAGGCAGAGGCAGGAGGATTGCTGTGATGTGAGTTTGAGGCTCAGCTCAGGGCCAGCCTGAACCACAAAGTGAGACCCTGTCTCAGAAAAAAAAAAAAAAAAACTGAATATAAAACTTCCAGATGACTTGGCAATTGTGCTTTAGAGTATATACCTAAGAGAACTGAAAATTGGGACTTAAACAGAACTTTACATACTTGTTTGTAGCAGCATTATTCACAAAAGCAGAAACAACTCAAATGTCCAGGCAACATATGAATGGGTAAACAAAATTTGATATATACCTACAACATGCTATACAGCCTTAAAACAGAATAAAATTCTGAAATACACACCTTCATCAATGAACCCTGCAAATATTGCTAACAGAAGTAAGCTAGATACAGTAAAGTATTTTACAATTCCACTAGTACAATGTATCAGAAAAGTCAAACTCAGCAGGGAGAAGAATAATGGTTACAGAATCTGGAGGGGTGGAAGGGTGTGCAGTTACTGGCGAGTTATTGCACTTTCAGTTTGAAATGACGAAAAAGTTCTGGAAATGAGAATAGTGATGGCTGCACAGCTACTGTATATGGAGCTGATACTCCTGAATTGTATACTTAAATATGGTTAAAATGGTAAATGCTGTACAGTACAGACTTTCCCAATAAAAGGGGGAAAGAAAAAAGAATAAGCCCAAAATATCCTTAAAAGAATAAAGCAAAGTCCTACGGTAAACTGCAGTAACTCCTGGATGGATGTCTACACAAAGTATACGTTCCTCTTTTCTTCTCTCAAAAGCACTTCAAGTCTACCCGCAAGGGCCAAATATACCTAAGTTTATCCAACAGATTCCTCTCCCTGTAAGTTTAGAAGCCATACTGAGATATGCTGAGCAATGTGAACTACTGTTATATGAAGCCCTGCTGGTTTTGAGGATAACAAGAACACACCGGGCAAGAAAGCTGATATACTGATTCAGAAAATGTGGGAAGTAATCACAGAGCACAAGACAGGGAAAAAGAAAAAGCTTCCTTTGACTCCTGATGATTAACAAACTTCTTAACATTGTTTTTTTTTCACGGCCAACATATATTCCTTGGTCTTAAGCTCTATAAAATATTCTTGTGGTATTGTAACATATTATTTTTCTTATTTAAATCCAGATCCCTGGATTTCTGCTACCTGAAATACAAAAGGCTACAGTATTTAAATCTCAGTGAAAGAAAAAGAAAAATATCCAAGACTATTCATAGTAATTAAAATTTTACCTGGGAATATAAAATTCATTTTCTTTATAATCACAGACAAAATTAGAATACACAGTTCTAATGAGTAACATTACAAAGAAGCATGATATTCATTGATTAAAAACCTAAATTAATACCAGTTTTCCATTCATCACTCAGAATGCTTTCTTGACTAAAAATTAAACTGGTTCAGCAATGAATGAAACACAAAAAGAAAGTATAAAAAAACTTAAATAAAAACTGTTTAGAGAAGAGTCAGGGGATTGTGAAAATTCTCATCTCCACAGACTCACAAAGCACATTCTCAATGTTTGACATTCTAGTATAGTTTTTACTTATGTCATTAAATGAGTTGTACATTTCCTCTAGCTTGCAGTAAGATGAAGATAATTATGTTTGTGCGTTTTATGTGTCAACTTCACTGGGCCAGCATTATTTTTGGTGTGTCTGTGAGGGTGTCCTGATGAGATTAGCATTTCAATTAGCAGACTGAGCAAAAATGACTGCCCTCCCCTCCACCATAGATGGGCCTCATCCAATCCACTGAAAGCCTGAATAAAACAAACAAACAAAAAAAAAGGAATCTACCCTGACTGAGAAATTCTTCTGAATTCTCAGTCTACCTAAATTCATCCCATTAGTTCCTCTGGGTCTCCAGAGCTTGCTGACCTCAAACCCTAGGACTTCGCAAGCTACGTAATTGTATGAGTCTATTACTTATAATAAATCTCAGTATACTAGATCACCAGTTGAAACATTCCAATCTAAAATGCTCCAAAATGTGAAATGGTCCAAATTCTGAAGCTTTTTAGGGTTTCACAACCAATCTCATGTAATCAATCAAAAATAACCCAAAATTGCAGAAAAATTTTTAAACCCTAGGCAAAGAATTTTTAATTGGTCTCGTTGGGTTAAAGTCCTAGTTCCTGCTGAAGGTCATGGTTATGCCTGTGTCTTTACAGGAAGTGACCATGTCTGGGTCCCCTCAGATCAACTTCAGACCTCACCAACTTGCTGGTGGAACTCCAGCCAACCACGAGGGTCTACCAAAAGATGTAAGATAGCCTTCTCAATGGACAACACCCTGGAGGGATGGGTAGCTGCTCTCATTCTGTATGAGCGCAAACAATGCTGTCATGATCATAACATCAGCATCATGATCCTGTCCAGCTCCCTTCTTGGGAACAAGTCAAATGTATGACTCAAAGGCACAAGTGCTGCAGGTCACAGGCAAGCCACTCACCCGAGCACTTGTTCCTCACCATGCAGGCAGTTCTTTCTTGTGCCTCCAAGGTGAGGGGTCATATATATTGGACCTATGTGCCTTACACTCCTCTCCAGGTTGAATGGACTGAGCCTGGTCCCAACCTTTACTGCAATGATACTTTACACATCCTTGGGCTAGGGGGAACTAGTATCCCTGATTTTCTTTGGAAGAAGGTCAACTAATTAATCTAACTTTGGGTTATAAAACTCTTCCCATATGTACAAGTATAGGTGATCTTCTGAACATCTGACTGTAGAAAGATAGTTATGGGCTTATATTCTTCCTCCCCCATCTGGATGGAGGACTCTTATGGGACTTCTCCATACTTCTATCTTTTTGGAAATAGAATACAGCACTACAGAAACTACAGGCAAATCTATGAATGTTCTCCATCCTACCATTTCTTACAAACACTATGTATACAGCCCCATTCATTGGTCTCTATGCCAACGACCTCATCAGAAGATTATCATTAAAAACTTATGATGTGGGGGCCGGGGATTTGGCTCAGTGGTTCCAGTGCCTGTCTTGCAAGCGCAAGACCCAGGTTCGATCCCCAGTGACCACATACTATACTGGGTGTGGAGAATCATGCCCAGCAGCAGCCAGTACCACATACCACAGTGCCGGGCATCGTGGCTCATGCCTGTAATTCCAGCACTCGGGAGGCAGAGGCAGGAGGATTGCTGTGATGTGAGTTTGAGGCTGAGCTCAGGGCCAGCCTGAACCACAAAGCGAGACCCTGTCTCAAAAAACCTTAAAAAACTCCTAAAAAAACCACTTATTATGTGTTAGATTGGGGGCCTTGAGGCAAATTTATTAACAGCTGTTCTGATGATGTTAATGCTACTGGTTGCAGTGATATCACTGCTATTGTCTGGAATCACACTGGTCACTGTTACCACACAGGTTTTATGGCGTGGCATGAAGGCAGACCAGTGCTGCCCCGGCCACACCTCACTCATCACACTTCAGATCTGGAACAGTGGGACATCTGGAAATTACTTGCCTCATTACACCCACGAGGAACTTGGCTTGGATTTTTCTCTGAGACAAAACATTCGACATCAGAGTATAAATTTACTTTCAATTCTTCTTTCACAATTAGCCGTTGTGGTGTTACCTTTTGTCATCGCCATAGGTGAAGTCTCTTTGGACTATGATATTTGGTTTTAACCTGCTTTAATTGTAGATTACTCATGTGCTTAAATAGCTCTATCCTTTACACTCTAAACCTGAGACGCTTACCACTATGTTGGCCCCTTTAGAAGAAATAAAAAAGGGGGAGCTGTTCGGGTCACTCGTAGCTGCTGAACACCTGTCCTGGCAATGTCGGGGCCTGGCCAAAAGTGGCTTGTGGAAGATGTGCATGTCACAGTACTCGCTGCCCTCTGGGTACATGTGCACAGAATGTTTTTGTATTGTCTGCTTTGAATGTTTCCTTATATTCATTTAAACTTCCTTCTTCTTCTCCCAAGGCTATTATGGCCACAACCTCAGCATATACACTATATAAGCCTGTATGATCATAATAAACTTCACTAACTGCCACAGGATGGTAGTCTTGTCAGTTACCTGTCAGTTATTCTGTCGTCATCCACGGCTATCAGCTACCAGCTGACAGCCTGCTACCAGCCATGGCAGAACCACTGTCTGTTCACGATCATACTCCTGGTCTCCTTTCCCATCAAGGGAAGTACTCATCAATAAAAAGCAAATAGAAAAACTGAAAAAACTCAATGAAACTGAGTGATACCATAATGACTATATGAAACAATTTATACATGTAGAAAATTCCAAATATGTAACATTTACTTTCAATTATTCTGCTATCTTTTTAAAGATTCATGCATCCAGGAAGGCAATCATCTCCCTGAATGACAGAAATCTCATGATTTATCTCACATCCTCTTGCAGACTACATATAAAAGGTGCTCAGTGTATAAGCTCAGTGAAAGCGAACCCCTTATACAACCTCCAACAATGACCAAAAAAAGAGGAAAATATCCACAAAGCCAAAAATTACTCTTTTATGATACTGTAGCATTTGCATGCCTTTTTCTTTTATTTTTAAAATTGATTTTATTGATACATTTTGTGTGCCTTTTTCTGCTTAGCAAAATTTCTTTATACTAAAGTCTCAATTTCCAAATAGATTATAAGCAATCATAATGAAGACAGCCATGTGAATTTAGAATCAAGTATGGCTAACTGCTTCCTTCTTCAAAAAGCCTTTTGGGAAAAATACTCTTCTACATTTGATTTCTCCCACATCTATTTTAAAAAGAAATATTTACTAATATATTTGGGCAACCATGCTTCTACAAGATTTACAGTTGTTTTAAAGTTTTAATGCTTTTCACCTGCTTGAATATACCAACTGTTACAGTCCACTAGTAATTGCTAGCATAAAAATTTTAAGTACTAGCAACATGCTGTTGAATTTGCAGAGAATAGACTGTAAGACGCCTGATATAACTCATTAGAAAATGCTGATCCCATATGCTTTGCAACGTTATCAAAGTCCAAACATCCTAAAAAATAAAATTTAACAATAAGTACAAAGCAAAAAAAAAAAAAAATTCAACATATCTTGTTTATATACAAAATTTACATTGGGCTAATAGCTAAAATGAAATGTTTAACCAACGTATCCATGTTATTTTTCTGAAAACATACTATTATACTGCAAAACAACATTTTCAAAGACATTTACAACAGAAATATATTGCAATATGTGTATATCAGACATCACTATACCAGATACGATTGATTAAATACTAATACATACACATAAAGTCACAGTGAATAATTATAGATTATTTTACTATATGCTGATTCATATTATAAATATCAATTCCATAGGCAATATGAATTTTTGAAATGATGAATTATATTGGCAAAGTTCAGAACAAGTACAAGTTTCCAGTGATGTATCTATAGTTACACCCTTAGAAATTTCAGTGTATATTAAAACTTTATAAAATATACTGTACATTCCAAAAATGTTTTAGCTCATCAATTATAAAAATATTTTTCATCCATGCAGATATCCAATAGGATCCCCCCAAATCCTATAGAACAAATCCTTTGGTTTATAAAGATTGTCTCACATACCATTACTATTTACTCTGCCCTCCTCACTAAATAAATCACTACAGCACCTCCACAGTGCAAGCAATCCTGTCCCGGTTCTGCCCCTACTGACAGCCACGACTCTAGGCAAGAGTATCCCAGACTAAAATGACCAGGTTACTAAGAAACCAAAAAAGACACAAACACAATAAAGTATTTGCCAAATCACTGCTGGTTTTGAATGCTTACCTTTTCCCTCACATCCTTAATAGTATGTATGAAATGAAAAAGTTTTTTAAAAGTGTCTATGGCCTGTTGTAAAAGAGACAAATAAATTTAGCTTTACCTTCAAGTCAAAAGAAATTCTTTACTAACCTGAGTATCTGCTGCACAGTTTGGTAAAAACTGAAGAAAAAAATAATGCAAGCAAACACTGACACTTGTGGTCATTCTGAGATTGCTAATTTACAATCGGGCCAATTCTTGCTTTGGGAGTTCAAAGAAAAACAGAACCAGGTCATGTATCACTTATGGTCTTTGGAGGAAAATTCTAAACCATTAATATATTTTTAAAAATATAATTTATATTAGTCAAAATAAGTCTTCTTTCCAAATCCCTTATTATCTCTTAATTTTTAAAGAACTATTTAATTTCAAATCAAATAGTCCAAGAGTCCAATAAATATGCAAAATTGCTGAACAACTTCAACTAGTCTCAGAAAACTGTCACATGGCAAGTGTTCACAGTAGCATTAAAGTTATACCTGATGCAAAACACTAAGATTTTTATCCAGTATTGATAAGAGTTCTAGCAAGCACCAGTTGCAGTAATCACGTTAAATTTAGGGCACAATCATTCTTAAGCACAAACCATGATAAAAACCAAAGTAACAAAGAACAGATTTATGCTTCCCTTCTCATTATTACTCAGGTATTTGTTCACTGTTTGACATGCTCTTCCTCCACTGCTCTTTCTCTCCCATCCAAGTACTAACCAGGTCCGAGCCTGCTTAGCTTAGACCAGACGAGATCGGGCGTATTCAGGGTGGTATGGCCACAGACCCACTGCTCTTTCTCTCAATCTTCTTACAGTCGAATTTATACACACACACACACACACACACACACACACACACACACACACACACGCACAAAAAATATGAGGTAATATAACCCCCAAATTATGTCTGTTGGTAATATAAAATTTTCATTTGCTTCATCACATATTAAGCATTCAAAATACATTAACTATCTGAGTAAAAGTAATTACTTCTTTATCTGGTAGAAGCTAGGAATTAGGAGTCATTACACATTTTCTTTACATTCTAGTTCCTTGGGCTGGGGTGTGTTATAGCAACACAATGCTTACCTTGCACATTTGAGTCTGTGGGTTCTAGCCTCAATACCACAAGAAAAAAGGAAGGATTATTAATGAGAGCTCTTCCAGTCATGCCTACCAGAACAGCCCTAGGACCAGCTGGACAGTTCTGCCCATAAAGCACATGATAATGAACACCTGTTTTTTTCCAGCAGGGACATGTTGAAAGATTAAAATGCAGACCAATGCAGGTAATAACTACAAGCGGTTTGTAACTACAAACTCAAAGTAGCTGGTAGTTTCCAGAGTCTGACAAAGACACCCATTACATAGGATTCAAATATTAAAAGAAATGAGATTAAACGAAGAATTTGTACAAACTTACAGATGATTTTTATTTCTATTGATTGCAAACATGTCAGTTGTTAGAAAAAGTCACTAACAACTTCTATCTCACATCTATTTTTCAATACTTTATAAAGTTCTTATGCAGTTTAAATTAGTAACTTAATACTAAGTTAAGTATTAACTTAAACCTAAGAATTGGGTTGCAAGTGAACTTAAAAGTTTAAAGTAAATTCCATGGGCAATTCAGGGGCTCAACCCAGTACTGGAGGGGTCCATTAATAAGTATATTATCCATGAAGATCTCTTAATAATGAGAGCCTATGGCTAGGGGTGTGGCTCCGTGGTTATATACTTGCCCAGCACTCATAAGGCCCTTGGCTGATTCCCCAGTAACTGCTCCCCCATTATTCAATAATTAAAGATCTGCAACAGATCCAGTGAGACATCAGAAAGAACAGCGTCTAAAGAACTAGCAAAAATGATGAATACCAATTAGTCTGATCTGACCATTACATATTGTATAAAATGTCAAGCTGTCTCACAAGTATGTAGGATTATTGTCTCAATTAAAATTAGAAATATACTTTTTTAAAAATGGCAACAATATGCATTTTGTGTGTTAAATCACCTTCATATCCTAAATATTAAATAATCTGTCTTCAATGAAAATATAGGTATAAAATTGCTGCACCATACACCTACATTTCCATTTACATGAATGTATTGAGAACGTAAAGTGAACATGTAAACATCCATTTGTAACTCTATCAATGATTCCTAAGTATACTGTGCCAGTAACCATGTAGTACAATATTTAATTATAGTGCATAAGAACTGAGACTCTTCCTTCAAAATTCCCCATTTGAATTCTT
This sequence comes from Petromus typicus, assembly GCA_004026965.1. Classification (NCBI taxonomy): domain Eukaryota; kingdom Metazoa; phylum Chordata; class Mammalia; order Rodentia; family Petromuridae; genus Petromus; species Petromus typicus. The sequence goes on from PVIR01006460.1 coordinate 10,807, forward strand.
TCTTATCCCTAATTAGGTGATATCTGGGCCTAGTAGTTAACGACTCAGCACTTGCTCCCCATCTTTACACTAGGTATTAAAATCATGACACTCTCGTGAAGGGTGTGAGTCACGTTACACCTCAGGCAGTTAGCACACACTCTCAATTTGGGCAAACAATGAACAGTCACTACAACCTGGCAGTTGAATCACACATAAGGAAGCACTGCTGAACACTAATCTATAGAAGTCACTCCTATTTTTGAAAAATAAGCTACTTTAAATAGATTTATAAGTATTTTTTGTAACCTACTTCATTTAATTAGTAATAATAAAATAACAAAGCTTTTATAAATAGGAGAGGAGACAGGGTTGAAGGGAGAAGAAGGAGCTGGGAGAACAAGAGAGAATCAAGATACATAATGTAAAAGTACAAATTCTCTATGACGAATATGATCATAATGTGTATGAACAAAAGGGCCGGGGATTGAGCTCAGTGACACCACACCTAACTTGCAAGTGCAAAGTCCTGTGTTCACTCCTTGGTACCAAAGAAAAAACTAAAAGTAATGGTGGATAAAAGGACTGAATGCCAAGCATGATGGTGCACACTTTGTAATTTCAGCATTCCATGACAGGAGAATCACAAGTTCCAGTATCCTGGGGAACTCAACGACAGAGTGAGCCCATGCTGCAAAATAAAAATTTAGAAAAGCAACACACCTCTCACCCTTCCTCTCCCACACACAAAGAACTAAATGCCAAGAAACCAAGAGTTTAGTCCTCTTCTTCAAACTGGACTAAGAAAACTTAAAGCTGTACGGGCTTAATTTCCAATGTATAAATTTTTATTTTGTTTCTTTATTAATATATCTTCTAATATTTCTAGGAAATTCATATTCATTACCAAAAAACAAAGTTACAGGAGGTCCTAAAACTATAAAGCATATTTTATCAGCAAAATTGAAAATTATTATTAAGAGACATTTCTTAAATGTTACAAGAAATTTACACTAGTATATACTCTATTTGAAATAACATATTATTCAGGGAGACTGGTAAAATGCAAAATACATATATTGTTTAAATCCCTGAAATTTCAAATTTCTAAGAATTACCATCCCTAGAAGCACCAGTAGAACTAATAAGGCTAGAAAGAGAGAAAGAACACCTCCCCCAGTGCTCTTACATAGAAAAAAAAGCAAGATGCAAATTGTCTAGCTTAATTACACTAAGAAAGATTTCAGATTATCTACTGCTTATAAAATCTACCTCCAGGAAAATTATTAGGCCATATTGAAATATCAGGATAAGTAAACATAATTAGGAAAATCTTATCACTCATCAATAAGATTCTGTACATCTGTATTTTATCTGTGTACTAAATCATTTCATTAAATTCTGTAATATATGTAGTTTTAAAGGGAAAAATTTTAAATGATTACATTAGGGCCAGGGATAGAGCTCAGTGGTTCTGCCACCTGTCTTGCAAGTGCAAGCACCCGGGTAACCACATAACAATACTGGGCATGGAGACTCACCCCAGCAGCAACCAGTACCACATACCACAGTGCCAGGCGTGGTGGCTCACACCTGTAATCCCAGCACTCGGGAGGCAGAAGCAGGAGGATTGCTGGGATGTGAGTTTGAGGCTGAGCTCAGGGCCAGCCTGAACCACAAAGCAAGACCCTGTCTCAAAAAAAAATAAAATAAAATAAAATGATTACATTAAAAACTAATTAAAAGTAAATTTACTGTGTGCAAGAATGCTAGAAATCACAGAGCACAAAGCAAGTGAGTTGTATTATCACACGCAACAATAAAGTGATTCATGTCAGCTTATACAAGTAAAATGAAAGAAATAGGTGAGAAAAGTAAGTTACAGATAAAATTTAGTCTATCACTTTAAGTACTGTACTGACAAAATCAGAACAATCTTAGAGAAAAAAACTTCAAAAAGAAAATGCACTGAAAGGGTTAAATTACCCCCCTTACATATGCAAGCTTTTATCCCTTATGTCCTGTAAAAGCACATAAGAAACCTGAAAGCCCAGCATCCAACGGAAATATTTAGAAAGCCTGTGCCTAAGTTAAATAAAAAAGAAAAAGGCTATAAAAATAAAATCATAACTTCATTTCTAATCATCCTGTTTTCTGATTACTCCTCCCTATACTTATACTGAATACACATTTATCCATATTTAAGCAAAATCTCTAAGCTTCTCCCTACCTTAGGTTTTTAGTCAAAATGAATGCAAACAATCACGTGGGATTCAGCCAAGCAGTGACGTTAAATTCTGCTCTGTCAGAGAGAGCATCTGTCAAGCCCACATTTAAACTGCTGCCTGCCTGTGCAGCAGCTGAGGATCCGTGGATTTCATATTATAGACTAAAACCCTAGTAAAACTGCTCGGAAAAAAATCTTTTCCTGCAGCTGCCAGGCAACAATGAAAGAAGAAAGGTAGAGACTATTCTCTCCCAATACAATCGAAACACTTGATTCTAGCTCTGCTGCTTTACATTGCAGCTCAGTGTTATTACTAGAAATATGGATACTGAGACGAGAACACAGCACTGCATTGTCCAACCAGGAAAACAGCAGATGTAAAAAGCTTCAATGCATCAACTGTCGGAAAGAGTCAACTGTGCTCCAAACAGAACGATCAACTACAGCTCTTTTGTCTAACAAGAGAGAGAAAATGAAAGAAAGGGAAAATCTTGGAAGACTGGGACCCATATGAACGAGGAGGGTAACTCGAAGACAAGCCGACAGATGGACACTTCGGATACTGTGAAAAGCAATCGCAGGAGGCAGACTGTTGGGGGATGTGCGCATGTTCGACAGCATCTTTTTTGCTGAAGTGATGGCGTGCCAAAAGTACTTTCAGTGCTATAATCCTCTCCATGTAAATGGCCTGACCAAGGAAGGTATGTCGATATCTTGTGCATGATATTCATTTAAATGTGTTATCTTTTTATAGCCCCAGAGGCACTAACACTTGATAAACAAGTTCTTGTAGTTCACTGCCCTTGAAACTATGAAAAGGTTTCTAAATATATGATGTTGAAATTTGTCATTGTTTAGAAGACAATCTGTCACTGCTGTATTCAGTTAAATATGTAGAGTAGAGTAATTCTGGAGTACAGACATATAAGAGGAAAAAGATCAATAGTAAAATGTACTTACAGGGTTCTCTGAGAAATTAAACTTTAAAAAATGTTGTAACCCTTTATAGGAAATAGCAAGCCTCTATCAAATTAGGTCAAACTGAAGCCTTATCTAGTAAATTAAAGTGTACTCTTTAAAATGGCTATCAAGAGACAAGGCAATGAGAACTGTATTAAATAGCACTAAGTATGCTCTTCATATTATGAGGTATTATTTTTGCAAAGTTCTCTTAAAATGAAATCTTTAAGAGCTTATAGTAACAAAACATTCCCTACCGTATCTCTTCTCAAATAAAAATGAACACAATCTAATATATCAACAAATTTTAAGCACTGCCTAGCTACATAAAGATATTAAACAGAAAGAATTAGCACAGAACCCACATAAGGTAGTGTGAGTTAAGGCACAGCATAACACCACACAGAGTCACATGTTATTATAGTGCTCATGAACACAACTTTAAACAAAGAGATATCAATACTTGCTAAAAATTATCATATTTGAAATAATGAGCTTTTATGTTAGATAAGAGATTTTAAATGGCCAAAGCCAAACTGTTACTTTAGATTTTAAAAGTGAAATTAAAAAACTTAATATGAAAATACTGTGATCTAAAAATATGCATGAACAGCAATTCAAGCTCAAAAAATGAATATAAATGTAGTAAATGTGCTTCCAGGCTCTACTGATATAAGTGATAAACTACTGACACTGTATATGTATAAAGAACAGAGATGAATCCAAAACTATTTTAGCAACAACAACAACTCAAGGATCAAGAACCTAGATATTTCTAAAATTTTTAAAACTTATCAAGATTATATTTTTCCCTCAGTTTCATACTGAGTAATCTCATAGGACAAACATTCTTAAGACATATGTAAGCAACTCATTTCAAAATTAAGATTAAACACATTTATCAGGCTTTACAACATCCCAACACCAACTGTGAATCATAAACTATGCATTTTTATTCTAATGAAGATAAAAATATGGTAATATTAAACAAGAACAAAAAATGTGGTTGTAAAAATCAAGTCCCTCTTGCTACCTTTATCAATGTTAAAGTCAAATTAAGCAGTTTCATAAGTCAGACACCTCAAAAGTGTAGAAGTTTTTCTGTTTAAGGACCACGTATACCTAGGACTGTTCCAACAGACTAAATCTGACAACGCTTTTAAAAGTAAAATGATAAAAACTGTGTGTACACATATGTACATGCACGTGAAGTGAACTGTCTTTTACAGCAACATTATTCCCATGAACTTTCTATCTGTATGTTGCAAATACACATTCCAAGTGTTATCATTGAAAAAGAAATATAGCAGATAAAGCTATCTCTATTCTAAAAATAAAAAACTGCAAAAACTATTTAGCATGCCAAAATATTTAAGTTTTTGGTCTTGTTCTCAATAAGCATTCACTGGAAAATAATTTTATCACCTAATAAAGTTGACATAGTTATTTCAATTTTATTTTCTTAACAGGAAAATTGTATCTGAGAACATTTAAAAAGAATTTTTTGATGTAAGACACAAGTTTCATTTATCAAAGGGAGATTAAAAACAGGTATATACATGTTTCAAGTCTAGATTATTATTCATATACAACTACCATGAAATTTAAGATGTAGCTCTATCACAATTATATAACTACATCAGAAATTACATATTTACGCTAGATTACATGATAATGTGCTATTTTCTATAACCTTAAAATATTTTAGAGCTATCACCTCAAGTATATTATTTTCATAAAAATAATGCAACTTACAATATTTATTCATTCACTTCTTCAATCTTTTGTTCATTCATACAAATATCTGATTTTAACTTGCGACTTCTTAAACCAAAAATACCACTTCTGAAGATCAATTCTAAATGTCTGAGCCTCAAGCAGACACGAACCATGAGTATAATAACAAATAACTAATTCCTTTACTTTGTTCGGAATACTTCCAATAGATTAATTTTAAAACTAACTTTTGTTTCTTTTAAACTTACATATACAAAACAAATCTGCTGGTCTCTTAACAGAAAAAGGGGCCATTACTATTTATCAAAATAAATACATCATTTTGGAATAAAGCTGAAGAATAGTTTCCTAACAAACAGGGAAACCAACTATTTACAAGTATAAAAAGGAAAAACCTGAGTCTTTAAATCAGAACGCTCAGCTCTATTATTTTCAGCTCAGTTCACAGCAGAACTACGTTTGATAGTGAATAACTTTAGTCTTCATTACAATAATGTGAAGTTAAAATTCTTCTAAGTAAGCACTCATGGCAAACTAAATTGTTTTTAAATTTTCAAACATAAAAAACCATTCACAATTATCAAAATGATTAAATAGTTTATATTTTAGAAATATTATAAGTACTAAAGGCACTATACAATTTCAGAAAACTAGAAATCATTAAACGCTGGTGCCTATACTGCTACACTTCAGAAAGCCATTCAAATTCCCACCTACTTGCTCCTCCTAGTGGTTGTTACTAAAACAGTATTTTCATTCATAGACTCCCCTAACACTTTCAATCAACATTTTTAAGAATTTGATATTATGTATATTAACTACATTTATGAGAATTTACATGTAAATGCTATTATTTTTTAAAACTAATTTCATGTTAAGGTTGATTTTTTTAACCACGACTGCTCAGTATCACAGGCTAATCACACATTTACATATATAATTTCAAATAAGTGTTCTTATGTTAAAAATATTTAAAGTGCTTCCTATTAAAAATAATTTTCAGTAAGTAACTACAAAGTCAAATACATATGCATTGTTTTCTTTCTCAAAGAGTTTTTCTTCTCAATTAAATTCAACCTACAGCTCTTCACCTACCTCCATGACTCCACTCCTGTTCTGAAAAATGTAAGAACAGGAAAAAAAACTAAGAACAAACAATAAGAAGTTTGTGCTATGCACTGAAAACCTTTTTGCAAGACAACTACTTTTTAACATGTGGCATCATAAACTTATAATGATATCACAGAACTTTTTAAAACTATTTCATATTTTTGTGTTGTGTTATACAAACATCTTAAAATCTTAAATTCTATATATGCAAACTTCTAACAGGACACTCAGTATCTGGTACACGCCATCAGACCTTTCATAAAATATATTCTGTGAAAACTAAAATCTTAAATCTCTGGACATGATAGTAATTACAGCTTCATAGGAAGCCTAAAAAAAAACTCTTTCTCTGTCAACACTGTGGATAATTAAATATAATTACTAGCCATATTTTAAAATCAAATTAAAGTTTGAATAATTCGTATTTGCAGTGAAGGTTAAAATCAGACAAGGGTACATGAAAATGTTGATCATTTATTACTGTCCAAAACCCTACAACGAAGTTACTGGACCTTGAAAATTAATTCTGACAGGTGCGTCTTCTCATTGACTTTCCCAACACAGTCAGGGCCACTGGAAACATGCCAAGCAGTGTACTGTGACTAACAGAAGTCTGCCATAATCAACCTTGCACCGTCTGTCCCACAACTGATACATGACCATTTTACAAAAAAGGCCGCTGACTGTGCACCATACCACCAATGGTATGTCAAATCAATTTTAATTAATGCCAATAAATTTTCCATCTGCTCCCAAGACCTTCTCACACAGCCTTTGTCAGGAATCCAGTAACATTGTTCTCATCCACATACTTCCAACTTTTAGTTCTTAACTTCAGTCATAGGTATAATTACACACAACTAGTGAGGCAGTGAACAAAATAGAAGCAAATGTATCGTTTCCTTTTAAACTGTTCACTGTGCTACAGATATATATTTTTAAGTTAATAATCATGATCTTGATGATGTTATGCTGACAAAAGAAATACATTAAGAACTTTGTTTCTGGGTTCTATATTTTCACAGTATAAAAAATATTTATTAGCCTCAATTTTATTAACATCCAGAGTTCCTTTGCGGGAGTTCCACAACTTTGGGCATTTTATACACCTTTATGCTTCATCTTTATAGAATGACTACGAGGGACAGCGTGTGACTGAATTAGAAAATGACTGCCAAAGAATATTGATTCAGAAGAAGAAAACACTATTTCCAGCCACCAATACTTCTCGTTCCATTACTGGATATTTACAACATGCTTCAGTGGAGGAGAAGACACTGGTGCTTTGCAAAAATGACCTGGAATGGCAAGAGGTCTCTGTTCCGTACCCACCTCATTGGTGTACTTTCCTTAGTGGTTCTTTTCGCCATGTTCTTGTTTTTTAATCATCATGACTGGCTGCCAGGAAGAGCTGGATTCAAAGAAAACCCTGTGACATACACTTTCCGAGGATTTCGTTCTACAAAAAGTGAGACAAACCACAGCTCCCTTCGAAACATTTGGAAAGAAACAGTTCCTCAAACTCTGAGGCCTCAAACAGCAACTAACTCCAATAACACAGACCTATCACCACAAGGAGTTACGGGGTTAGAGAATACACTTAGCGCGAATGGAAGTATTTATAGTGAAAAAGGTACTGGGCATCCAAATGCTTACCATTTCAAATATATTATTAATGAGCCTGAAAAATGTCAAGAGAAAAATCCTTTTTTAATACTACTAATAGCTGCAGAACCTGGACAAATAGAAGCTAGAAGAGCTATTCGGCAAACTTGGGGCAATGAAAGCCTAGCACCTGGTATCCAAATCACAAGAATTTTTTTGTTGGGAATAAGTAGTAAGCTAAATGGCTACCTTCAACGTGCAATACTGGAAGAAAGCAGACAATATCATGATATAATTCAACAGGAGTATTTAGATACATACTATAATTTGACCATTAAAACACTGATGGGTATGCACTGGGTTGCAACATACTGTCCACATATTCCATACGTCATGAAAACTGACAGTGACATGTTTGTCAACACTGAATATTTAATACATAAGTTATTGAAGCCAGATCTGCCTCCTAAACATAACTATTTTACTGGTTACCTAATGAGAGGATATGCACCCAATCGAAACAAAGACAGCAAGTGGTACATGCCACCAGACCTCTACCCAAGTGAACGTTACCCTGTCTTCTGTTCTGGTACTGGTTATGTATTTTCTGGAGATCTGGCAGAAAAGATATTTAAAGTTTCTCTAGGTATCCGTCGTTTGCACTTGGAAGATGTGTATGTAGGGATCTGTCTTGCCAAGTTGAGAATTGATCCTGTGCCCCCTCCCAATGAGTTCGTGTTTAATCACTGGCGAGTTTCCTATTCAAGCTGTAAATACAGCCACCTAATTACCTCTCATCAGTTCCAGCCTAGTGAACTGATAAAATACTGGAACCATTTGCAACAAAATAAGCACAACGCCTGTGCCAACGCAGCAAAGGAAAAGGCAGGCAGGTATCGTCACCGTAAACTACATTAAAATTTTTTTCAAGTGTGCAATCTGTAAATAACGCTAAAAGCATGTATAGTTAAAATACACTTATAGGACAAGTTTTAGTTAAAATTCATCATGTAAAGGAATTCAAAATTATTTTTTAAATTTCTGAAGGAACTACTTAACAGTACAACATCAAAACTGTTCAAAGGATTCTATGTATTAACATGCAATAACAAGCATGCATACATTGATGGTTCGAGTCGTATGTTAGGGCCAATAAAATACATCTGCATATATTTTCACATATACTTTAAGAAATGAGGGCAGTCAAAAGACTCATTTTTGATTGAGCTTTTCATTTCACTATATAGTTAAATGTAAATAAAACATCACTTTTGATTTTGAGGATACTTTGTAATTGTGGAAAGATCAGATTTTTTGACTTGACTATTCTAGCGTTTTAAAATTTTTAATTCCGTGCAATAAGACTTAGTTGAGTTATTCCATCAAATGTCATAAAGTTCAGATGTTTCATCAATACTGTTCTCATCTATTTAAATTTTTTAAATGAGATAGTCATTTTCATTTCTTTTATTATCACTCATACATATTGGGGAAATTATTTTGACATGACATGATAAAATGTGAAAAATTAATGTGTCTCAGGCTGAAGTTTTTATTTAAAAAAAGTTACCAAATGTTACCAAATAGATAAACTTTGTTCCCTTATTGGTGTTATAAGCCAATCTAGTATTTCAATGTTATTCAATTAGATTAAATATTATACTCTTGAAGAGTACCATTTAACTTTGAGTATTTCTGTAAAAATATATCATGTTCATTCCTCTAATTGAAGCAAAAGTAATCAACTAAAGGCATAAAGTGGAGATACTACTGCAAAAAGAAAATACAGTAGCAGATTCATTCAATACATTTTTAAAATGCATGTCTGCCAAATTGCAACATATGGAAAGTTTATTTCCTGGCAGCAGGTATACACACGCCAACACTTAATCATTTTATGGCACCTATTTCTTTCTCTGAGTGCCAAGTTTACAAACCTGAAGTTTTTAATTTGGTGAATGACAAAATTCTGCATCACCAATTAAAAACCTTTTGGGAAGGGGTGGAGGAAAAAGGTACAATGTTTGATGAACACTTGACTCTAGAATGAACGATGTATACAATGCACTTTTGTCAAGTTTTTAATAAAAAGTAAACAAAAACCTTTACTGAGTGTTATGATACAAATATTTTCACAGTTGATTTTATTTGGCTCTATCATGGACTTTAAAAATCAAGAAATACTAATTCAGTAACGTAAAGTATTGTCATTCACACAAATCCATAAATCATAAGGACAGTTCTTCTCTCAATTCTAATAAAAACATTTTTAGCCCTAACTCTACTATGATGGGATAAATCGCCAGAACAAACTATAACATTTCTTATAGTTCAAGTTCATAAGAAAGTTTGTTTTTCTTATCGACCATGCTAAATTCTATTTATATACATTTTACCTTCCATTTTAAAATCAGTAGCCTATGTTCTATTATACATCAGGTAATTCTGAAAAATGAGCTAGTAATACTTTCTTCTCTTGATCTGTCTGTTTTTCACTTAACTTATTCTATGTGACTACAGAGTAAGTAAATTACTAAATAAAAACACGTAAGAAAGTGACACCAAATTAGTTTGATAAAAGTAAAATGAAATTTCTCCAGCATATAAAATAATTCCCTCTAACTTATAACTCAGAAGTTTTAAAAAGACAAACAGGAACATCTGTGTGAGCATGCACAGGTATGTAGCTATCCACAGAATCTGGGTGGTACTCACGCAAATTACAAGTATATCATAGGATCTTCAAAATGTAGTACTGTATTGCTCTTCTGGAAAAATCAAGTTTGCAAAAGCTAACTTACAAAAACAATTCTTAAAAGACCTAACTTCCTATCTCATAAATCAATTTAAAGGCCGGGGATTTAACTAAGTGGCTCTGATGTCTGCCTGGCAAGCACAAAGTCCCAAGTTTAATCTCCAGTACCATATATCACAATGCCAGGCATGGTTGCTCACACCTGTAATCCCAGTACTTGGTAGGCAGAGGCAGGAGTATTGCTGTGAGTTCAAGGCTACCCTTGGCTACCTAGTGAGTTTAGGACCAACCTGAACTACAAAGCGAGACCCTGTCTCAAAAAAACTAAAAAAAACTTGAAAAAAAATCAATTTAAAATCATTTCTATAGTTCTAATAATTATACCTAGAAAAACAATATGAAACATGCTGAGTCCTCAAAGGGGACTAGACCTGTGAAAATCTCAGTAATGTAGAAAATTCTTTTTTCAAAATAAATATTCTATTAACTTCTTTTGAATTCTCACTTTCAAAAAACCTGCAAGTTAATTTGTTCAGCAAAATAAAATCTTTATCTTAGTAATTAATTAAGTCATCTCTCAGTACTATGTAATCCTTGACACACGAAAAGATAACTTTTAATAATGACACTGGATGGAGTCAAAGAAAAAATTACAGAACTATGTAATCTTTATGCTTAATGGATTAACATGTTCACAGCATGGCTACAGTGCAAGCCAGGCAATAGTATGAATCAACAGTGGTACATTTATACTGTCCATCATGTGGCTTTTACTGATTTTATTAGTGAAAAGTCCAATGTAAGTGATTAGATCCATTTGTACCACCATAGGCACAAGCCACTCAATGGAACACTCATATATGTACCATGAAGGTTTGAGCCAGCGGAATTTTATTATTTTAGAAGCTAAAAAGTCAAAGTTTCAATACTTTCAACAAATCTATTTTAATCAAGATTAGAAGTGATGAAATTCTAACTAAATAATTCAAATTTCCCCTTATTTCTTTTTTAATATAGCATAATCACATAAATCTCAACTGAAACCTTAATATTTATTTCAGAAGTAAACTAGGATCAGTAACAGCAACAGGGCTATTTACTGAGTGTACAAGCAGTGTATTTAGTACCATGTTAAAACACTGTACATACATGATCTCCTACATTATAAATTACACTAAAGAGTGACTCATATAAGAAGGTAAATATATAAGACCACATAGCTAGTGAAAGCAGCAAGTTTCCATTCCAAAGATGATGTCAATCATTTCCTGTTCTGCTATATATTTCAGGTATGACAAATGCTAAAAGTCTACAAAGCTAAGCAAAATGACCCCTTCCTCTATTCTTCCAGTCTCTGCTTGTCCTTCATTCTTTGCTAGGGCTTCCATGCTCCATAACCCTTTTCACACACTGGAAGGGGACATGATGACAGATGCAAATAAATCCGGGGAAAGCAGAGAGTACGTCCTCTCAGGTAATTTCTCTGCTGCTATCTAGTAACTGAGGAATGGTGACTGGAATCTTGGGAAATCATGCATATTACTGCTTATCTCTTACTCCTTTGGGCACAAAGATTCATTTATACACATCAGGAAATTATGAAAAGTGCTTCTTGTGAAGCACAATTCATTTTTAATATCTGAAAATGGTACTACATTTACCCATGATGGTGTTTAGGCACATTCTGTTTTGAAGTGTAGGGGTAAAGTCAATCTATCTTATTCAGGGGTGCCACTTCATTCTATTTTAATTGCTTAACCAGAAATTTTGATAATAAATTAGCAGAGACATAAAATGAAATCTCTACTTAAGTACATTTCTATAAAACCTCAAAGAATATCAACATATCACCTATATGCTATTTGCAAAATACTCATCATACTAAAATGGAGCAATCTGAAGTGAGGTGACAGGAAGAAACCTATTATTACACACTCTTCCAGTAAACATCCACCCATCCTCTTCCAAGTATGAAGTTTAAACCTACTGATCTCAAGATACAACTTGACAGAGGAAAGAAAAATGTTTCTTTATCTACATAAAATTATTTTCTCTCCCTTTACCACAGGAAAGGGCTGGAGCATGACTTTAGCTAAAGCATCCATCCAACTGCCCCACCTACTAACTATCTAATTATGTGACTCCTAGAGTCAACATATGAATCTCACTTCAAAGAATATACTAACCTAAATGCTAGAAGAAATAAAAACAGATTAAAGCACCAGCATCATAATAAATAACAAACAGAAAGCTGTAACATTAAATTCAAGCTTTTGTAAGTTGTAATTAAATAATTAAAAGATACTCATTTATATAACAAACTAATGTGGCTTTCTGCTTCAATGTCATGATTAAAGTAATAAAAACACATTTTAATATAAATAACAGAATATGTGACATCCTACTGGTACTGCTAAAGCCCGAGAAAAGCTAATAAAGTCACATGACACTCAACTCAACAAATTTCCTTACAGGTACTGAAGTCTTTTTCAATGATTCTCTTTCAATATTCTCAGAAAACTGAAAATAGGTAATCACCTTAAGCAACATTCTGTTAGTCAAAATCACTTCACTGCTCAACAAAATTAAGCACAGAAGTGAGGATGTCCAATGTTCAAAGCCAATAATTAGACAATTTTATGATCAACAAATGCAAACTAACTTCCTAACGTATGTTAGTAATAATAGTAAAACAAGGAAAGTCAAGGCAACTCAGGGGCAAATTCCAGCTCCCCCTTCTGTCTCTCTGGGACATTATCTTTCTTTTGGTAAGTTTTTCACACACACACACACACACACACACACACACACACACACACACACCACACACACACACACACACACACACACGTGACATTCTAGAGCACTGTTCTTACCTTAGTAGCAGTTGTACTTCTATACTCTACACGAAGTAAGTCCATGTGAAATTTCATTTAAAACTTCCAACAACTAGGACTACTTCAACTATTTCTGAACCAAAATATATAAGAAAAATTATTATACAGCAATAGACTCCATGGGCTCACAAAATAAAAAGAACTTCTGAAATCAGTCAAACACACGGCTAAACTACTAAAAAGAAGCCTCAACAACTTATAACAGTAACATGTGAAAAATAAGGAATAAGCAATAAACAACACAACGGATTTCTATGAAGAAAACTAAAGTTTTGTTGAGAGGTATAAACATTCTGAAAATAAAAGAAACTATCTTTAGATAAGAACTTTTTGTAAAAGACAGAAAAATTCCCTTAACATGTATTCATCTACATTTTTAAATGTTTTAGAAGGAAAACTATCACTATCAATGTAAGCCCAACCAATCTTAAGTGATTTTGGTGTTGCTGGAGATCACAAGTAGTATTAAAAAATGATACTAGCAGATAAGAAAATACACAAATGATTCCTGCAGATAAGAAAATATAGAAATGATTCTAAAAGATCTACTACAAAGCAGCACAGATTCTGATGTGCACTGGCACAAGCATTATTAGGCAGTCAAATTTTTTTAAAAATTACAACTGGAAGAGACCCTGACATTTATAACAGTGTCGTGAATAGATCGGAATTTAATAATTATTCAAAACCTCATTATTCAATAAAAATTGTCAAATAGTTGGAATTTCATTTTAAGATTCATTTAAGTCCTCAAGGTATTATTTAACATCTAATATTACAAGAAAACATATTACAGGTAAAGTAAAATACAGTGCTAATAACTATCAAACTACCTGTTGCTATTGAATTTTTAATTGTGGAGATGGAACATGACTCATGTATTTCAACAGAATACAAAACCAAAAACCAAATCAAAAAGAAGATGAATAGAATAGCAACTTCTACATTAACAAAATAAATTTTCATCAGAACAAACAAAAAAAGAAAAACTCGGGGCCGGGGAGTTAGCTCAGTGGTTCCGGCGCCTGTCTTGCAAATGCAAGGACCCGGGTTCGATCCTCGGTAACCACATACAATACTGTGTGTGGAGACTCACGTCCAGTAGCAATCAGTACCACATACCACAGTGCCAGGCGTAGTGGCTCACGCCTGTAATGCCAGCCCTCGGGAGGCAGAGGCAGGAGGATTGCTGTGATGTGAGTTTGAGACTGAGTTCAGGGCCAGCCTGAACCACAAAGCGAGATCCTGTCTCAAAAAAACCTAAAAAAAAGAGAAGAAATAACTCACACATTGTAGAGCATACATCTACTCCTGCTTATCTGAGATCACTTCAGTTCAGGAATTCAAAATCAGCCTAAGCAACAAAATGAGAAGCTCATGTTTAAAAGCCAAGCAAATAAAAACCCCACAAAAGGTAAACTAGAAATTCTGAGAATATTTACAGTGACTAAGAGCAAGATAATGTACTACTAAGCCTCTCTCACCAATATCAGGATACAAAACTATGTATAGGTTGCTTATTCAAATATAACCAAAATCATATACATCCCACAGAAAATATATAAAAATATGAAGGTGAAGATTTCATTTCTGAAAAATGAATAATGGTCATTTTATTTCTCATATGTTTGTGTTTTTTCCAAGGAAAACTTAAAATACAAAAATATCATCAAGCCAGTGAACATCATATCAGTTTATACTGTATTTTCTACAACAAGCAGATTCATTGTGCTCATTAAATATAACTTAATCAAATAGCAAATAAATTTCAAACATTTATATAGAGAACCTTTCAGAGCTAAAGGGCAATAATAAAAAATACTCAAAGTCTATATAATAGATCTTCAAGAGACACTTTTTTCAGTCACTCATCAATTTTTGAGTGTACTATTTTCCAGGTACAGATACCGACACTTTACTGACCAAATAAGACACCAAGTTATGGTGTACCTTACTTAATACACAATGTCTGCATAACCAGGTGAAAAAAGAGATGGATCTGTTTCTCAACCCTGTATGAGAATAAATTCCAAAGGAATCCAACAAAGGCCTAAATGTAAATAACAAAATATAAATGACTTTCCTTGAACTTGCGGAAAAAAAGAAACTGCCTTAAGTAGGGAAAATAAGAAACGGCAGGATTTATAAATATAAGAAAGACTGGGGGGGGGGGGTTCTTTGTAAGGCAATAAAAATATCAGCAAAATTAGAGGTCACGTGAAGAGCATACAAATTTATGTTTGTAATAATGACTTGAAAAATTCTGTCCTTTAGTGCAAAGAACTCTTTACTCAGAAAACTAGTCAAGAAAACCAAGAAACATTCATTATTTTTGTTTTGTTTTGTTTTTATTGAGACAGGATCTTGCTTTGTAGTTCAGGCTGGTCCTGAACTCACCCTTGAACTCTGCAATCCTCCTGCCTCTGCCTCCTGAGCACTGGGATTAGAGGTGTGAGCCACCACGCCCAGAACTGTGGTATGTGGTACTGACTGATGATGGGCATGGGTCACCATGCCCGGCACTGTTGTATGTGGTTACCGGGGATTGAACCTGGGCCTTTGTACTTGCAAGGCAGGCGCTGGAACCACTAAGCTAAATGCTTGGCCCACATTCATTGTTTTAATAAATCTTGTAGTTGAGTCACAATGAAAAAGTTTCACAATTACAATAAAATGTTAAGGATGTATTATGAGAGGTGAAGAACAGACTTTTTAAAATTGCTCTTGGGTCTAGTTACAATCTAGAATTATTTCACTTCAGAAAAGCTTGTTAATTATCCATGTAAACCTGGCCTACTACATTTACAGTTACTGATAAGTTTTCGTTCATGAGAGTAACTGAGAAAACAAAAGGCACTGAAATATGAACATTAGTTATTCCCAGGAAGAATGTCACGATGTAATCACAGATCAGGTAAAAGACAGTAACAAGTGTAAGTGGTTTGCTTATAAACTTACAAACATTTGGGTGGTGTGAGAAAGAGGGAACAGAGAGAACTATGGAAACTGTTTATGAGAAAAGCAGAGCTAGCAAATTCCAATGTGAATCACCGTTATGCCTCAATTGGGGATGCAGAGAAGAACCGTCTTCTTTAAGGAGTAGCGAAGATCACAAAAACTCTAAGTTAGTACAGACATAAAAACACAGAATATAAACCTGTTGAGACAAGTGATTGGTCAAGGGTCATTTAAAATTTTTTGTCTTATCAGTACATGTTTGCAGTATATGAAGTTTACATTCATTTTAAGGAGTAGATGCATGTACATAACCCACTTGTATTCTTTTTGAAGAAGCCTCTGCCCTGCCTGGCCCACTTACTTCCTCAGTGCATCTCTAAATCCCCTCTCCTCATTTTCACTATCACTGCATTTACTTTGTATTTACGAAATGTACTGTGGGTAATTCATTATGGGTATTTGGGATGTGTGCATGACATAAATGAAATCTGTTCACATCCCCTCCCATCGTCTCTGCCCTCCGTCTCCTACAGGTCATTTGTTTTAGAGACTAAAAGTAACTATTATTAGACTTGAGTTACTACTGTATGTAGCAAGTTCCAAACTCCACTCCCACAGAAAACTGTAGTTTCTTCAGATGGAGGTGGAACATTGCTAACAAATGACTAACAACTTCTTTAAATCCTAGAAAATTCAAAGTAGTGGTAGATTTGCTTTGAGGAGCTACTTGATGCTACATTTACAAAGCTCAATTGGTCAAAGTACTTTACTTTGCTGAGGCAAGTTTTAATACTCACAATGCTCTTTTCTAAGACTCTGAATCTTGAGGAAAATAAACATCTACACCTTGAGGAAAATAAACATCTACACCTACATACAGACAAAGCTCAGGTCATTTGAACTTAAGTCCCTTGAAGAAATTATCCTTAAGTTTCTACTAACCCCGATCTGCAGAGCTGTTGAAGGTACCATCCCTTCCTACCAAATGATAATAGTTCTTAAACTTCCCCAGGAACTTTTTTTTCATCAGCCAATTTTTGTTTGTACCCAAAGAATCCTGACAGAAAGCCCACTACTAAGAAATTTTGCAGTAATAAAACTGCTCCTAACTCCTATGATGATGCCTCCTATGTGTTATGCCACCTGAACCAATCAAGTAGGGAGATGAATCTAAGAACAGTTCTGTTAAGGATGAGGAGTTGAAAATTTTCTGTTTGTTCATAAGACACACCCATACCCAAACCACAAAAGAGAAACTAGGTTTTAGAACATACTGGAGCTGAGGCCATTACACTAAGGGTTGGGAGGCCTGTGTTCCTAACACAATACTGCTATAAGGCAGGGCCAACATATCCCCACAACAATCACAGAGCTTCCTTCCTGGGCCTTATGAATGTAAAATGTTATCTAAGCCTAGCAATTAATGAATTAATGCTGTTTTATTTATATTTCCTTGAAACATGTCCTAATAATGGAGCTGGAGATGTAGCTCAGTAGATTCTGCACTGGCCTGGCAAGCACAGGATCATGAGTTCAACATCTGGTATCTCCCCCGACACACAAAGAAAAATGTATTAATAGTTTGTTTAAAAACTATTTTTTCTTTTCTTTAAAAAGCTTTTCTTTAAAAAGCTTTTTTTCTTGGAACTCTGTCTCTTGACAAAATAGAGGGGAAAAAAAGCTGTAAACTCTTTTCTGATAGTTTTATGTAGAAAAGGGAAGAGAACAATTTCTCTGCATTGAACAGTGAGCCAGCTATATCACTCAGTGGTGCCACACCTGCCTGGCAGGCACAAAGTCCTGAGTTCAATTTTATGTTACCACAGAAATACATACATATATGCATACATACACACACACACAGAAAAAGACAGTAATTTGAGAGAAGGGAGGTCATCTTGCTTTTAAAAAAAAAGATTCTAATTGGGCCAGGGATTTAGCTCAGTGGTTCTGGCGCCTGTCTTGCAAGTGCAAGGGCCCAAGTTTGATCCCCCGGTAACCACATACAATACTGGACGTGGAGACTCATGTCCAGCAGCAACCAGTATCAATACTACAGTGCCGGGCGTGGTGGCTCACACCTGTAATCCCAGCACTCAGGAGGCAGAGGCAGGACGACTGCTGTGATGTGAGTTTAAGGCTGAGCTCAGGGCCAGTCTGAACTACAAAGCAAGAGACACTGTCTCAAAAAAAAAAAAAAAAAATCCTTTTTAAAGTTCTTAAGTAAAATCCTAAATTTAAAGTTTCTGAATGCCTATATTACATTTAATATATTTGAGCCCAATTTACCTCTTCTTATACCCAAATTTAATACCTTTTCAGCATTCTTTATCAATAAATGGCTAATCCTAATATACTGACATATACAAAACACAAGGAATCATATTTGCTACTTCCTTCTCTTGTTTATATGTAACTATGCTAAAGACCCCCCTACTGGAATCCATCTGCTTTACTTCAACTATACAGCAGCATCTCTTACTTTTGAACCCCAGAACACCCTTATAGCCACCAGTTTCCTCAAATTCATGCAAATTGTCCCCTTTATTGCAGCTGAAAATGCTACTTTTAAAACACAAAGCTATTTGTAACATACCACTCTCAAGAGTCACTTAAAATGAAAGAAACAAGTCCTGAATGAGAAACAATAAAATAAAATTTAAGTCATTAAAACAGATCTAGCCTTTTGTTTAAATCATTTTTATTTTAAAAGGATACTTTATAAAGATTTTTTGTAGTGTAAAAAAAAAAAAGATGATAATTATATAGAGAAAAGAGGCTTCCAGAGGTGTTAGAAATACTTATAGCACTTTGTGATGACTGGATATTGGAGGTGAGACAGCCCTAGCACTGAAGGGATAAGAACGACATTTACTGAATAAAAATATAAGAACATGGCCCAACAGGATGCTAAAAAAATGTTTGTTACATATATAGGTACTGATTCCTATGATGAATGTAATCATTATATATTGCAACCATGCACCAAGGAAAATAAAATTGTTTGAAAAATAACCTGATTCGCCAGCATATTGGCAGCCTAAGGCAAGAGGTATCACAAGTTTGATCCAAACTTGGGCCAAGCAAGACCTTGTTCTTAAAAGAGAAAATTAAACTGGAAAAGCCCTTCCCATTTCTGTAATACATAGCCTATACATTTCTCTAATCTTAACAGATTTAAGATGGAAATACAGTAAGGCTCTACAAACTGCAGGAAGGCATATACCTCATGTCTATTTATACTGTTCTTGTTCTTCTAATCTGTCATCTCACTCATCAGAATTCCTCTCATCAAATATTTCTTTGTTTCTGCATTGCAAGTACTTTTCTTGTCCTAGCTGAGAAAAACCTTCTAACTTTGTCTCTCAAATATGTTACAGTCACACCTTGTACTCAACTGGTAAAACTCAAGTTTGATACTCAATGTATCACGACAAGCAAATTTTGTCCTGGTACTTGAAGTTCGGTACTCCACGCAAAGGCTAGAACCTATTGCTGTGGACTGCTGTATGACTTGCTACCATTTCTATTAAAAATAATTTGTTTGGCACTGGTCATTTTTTGATCCCCACTGAACCTCCCAGAAACAATCAATGATAAGTTCCAAAATACCACTGTATTATTATCAAAACTCAAAAGAATGAGTTTTATCTTTTATCTTTTTAAAATCTATACATTCCATTATTTCATTCAGTATAAGAAACCTTCTTTATAAAGTGTCAAAAAAATCAATTCTATTTTTGTTTAATTTTCAACAATTCCTGATTATAAACAATTTTTCACAAAATTCACAAAATTCATATTCCTTCCGCTCTTAGGGACACATCTCATAGTTTCTCACTGCTTTTACTACAAAACTCAAATCTATAATCTTGCCACACAATGTTTGACTTATTAGCAGTGTATTTATAGCCACCATATCAAAATATGAAGAGAAAATAAGTGTTCTTAAGGCATAATGAAATGTGGCTAATGATTCATTTGCTTAATGATGAATAAGATGCCATTAACATTGCACCTAGGCTAAATGAATATAACATACTACATGTCATTGTGTATTAACAAAGTACTCACTGTAACATTCTCAACTTACAGAGGAACAACGGTTAGAAAAATTGAACATGGAGTCTCCCATCACAAGAGAATGTCTTCACACTCAGAGAGAGAGAGAGAGAGAACAAGTTTCTAAGAGGTTATGAAGAAAGGAAAATGGTCCACCTATAGTGAGTTAATGAGCCTCTGAAAAGTTACCTTCCATGATTGTCTATATGAACAACCAGACAGACAAAAATAATTTCAAAGAAGTTCAAAAACACTAAAGAAATACAACCAGAAATGAAATGTGTTCAGATGTTACAAGAAATAGTGGCAACTAATATCTGTAAAGTAGAAAACAGCTCAGACTGACAAATATACAAAATGTGTTTTCAGATGTTACAAGAAACAGTGGCAAATAATATCTGTGAAGTAGAAAACAGCTCAGACTGACAAATATACAAAGCTTGTAAAAATGTTAGGCATTTAAGTTCCTACAGTTACTAATCATCAGGTACTTTGTACAAAGTGTTTTTTATCATATACTGCTGAAACATTAGCATCAGGAGTGAACTTTATTATTGTTACTGATTTAACTATTGTTCTGTAAATTTGTTAGAAATAACTTCATGCACTCTACCATACAGTAGTTCAAAAGTTTATTGGTAGTAAGTTTTATTTTTATTTTTTTTAATTTGTAGCCAATTTAAATTTTCTCAATGAAAAGATCTAGTCACAACCATGGCTATCAAATACTGAATAGTTTTGCAAGGTAAGATTTTGCTACAGATTTGATCATTGTTTTGTTTTGTTTTGAGACAGGGTCTCACTTTGTATTTCATGCTGGTCCTCAATTCAGCCCTAAATTCAGCAATCCTGCCTCTGCTCCCTAGTGCTGGGATTACAGGTGTGAGCCACCACTACCAGCATCATGGTATGTGGTACTGATTGCTGGTGGGTGTGAGTCTCCACGCCTGGCATTGTTGTATGTGGTTACCAGGGATCAGTGACCTTGCACTTGCAAGACAGGTGTCTGAACCACTGAGCTAAATCCCCAGCCCTGATCACTGTTGCTTAATAAATTCCTCATACTTTCTCGGTTTCTCAAACTGGGTCACAGATACTCTTATCAGTTCAAATGAAAAAATGTCATTCAGCATAACACAGCTGCCCTGTGGGAGTATGAAGAGCTAGTTTTTCACTCATCCCCTTGGCATGCCTAATAGAAGGTGTACGCATCTGTGCCAATATGTAAACAGGTGAGTCTTACCCACACTGTGCATGGTGTTACACTTTTGTGTATTTGTAATTTTTTATTAGATTTTTTATTTTTAATTTTCTTGTAGAATCAGCCCAATTCAGTACAATATTACATGAAATCTGCTTTTACAACTTTGAGAGGTAGATGAAAGTAGTTATTAGGTGACTCACTACATATGATGACTTGGATCATGTAAACCAAAGAAGTTAGCAAGTAATAAACCATATGACATTGTGAACAGACTTGATGCATGTATTTCAAAAGTACATCAATGTCCCACACTCAACAATTGGTTCACTAGTTTCCCACTGATGGTACCTTTGCGAAGAGAACACCGTTGACTAGCACAGGAACTATGTACAAGAACAAAACTGAGGTTCCTGAAAAAAGTATTGCAAAGTTACAATAGAGAAGTATATAGTACAATCTTTGGATTTCAGAAAGAAATAGCACTGGCCTTCTCTTCGGTGAAAAAAAATAGTGCTGAAAATATGAAAGTTACACCTTGATGATAAGACGGAGAGTGAAGCTAGGTATGGTGATTTACAGCACTCTAGTGGCCGAGGTAGAAGGGTCCTGTTCAAGGATAGCCTGTGCTACACAGGAAGTTCCAGGATAGCCTAGACTGCATAAACAGACCCTGTCTCAAACAAACAAACAGACACACAGACAAAGATCGATGATTTTCCAAAAAAATGAAGCCAGAAATAGTCACATTTTACAACAAAACACGGTACAGTAGATGATAGTGAGTTATACAACAACTAAGTGCCACTTAAAACACAAAGCATTGGTAATTGATTGTGTTTTACTCGATCCTAAACATGCCAGGCATAGTTTCACAGTTTCCAAAGAAAATAAGTAGCACAAAACATCAGAGAAATTTTCTTAGAAGACTGAGAGTGGAACTGATAAAGGATCAATTACAGCAGAGGAACAACAGTATGTATTTGCCCAAAGGACACCCCAAAAGAATTCTGGAGCACACTGGTGAACAGACAGGTGAAATATCTAAAGAATCTAAGAAAACAGGGAGCCACAAAAGAAGACAAGAACAAAACACATGTGCTATCAGTGTAAGCAATACTTGTGCATGGAACTTGCTCTTTTCATGTGGGAAAACTGCTTTAGGTGTGATAACTGAAATAAAGATATTATTTTTATAGGTTTTATTTGTATTTACCTTGTAGTTTCCAGAGAAATTTATTTTTGCTATTATTTTTTTAGATTTAGTAAGCAAACAGGTGATGTACAAAACATTTGTTCTAAACATTCAATATATATATATTATATTTTATTGATATTTTCCTGCTAAGTGCACACTGTATGATATAATAGGAAGCTCCTAACAAAAAAAGAAGATAAGAAAAGTGACAAGTATGGTCTGCCAAAAAGGTAGGAAAAGGTAAGCAAACATGCTAATAAGACTTGTGTATTGAAAACGCTGTTCTCGTGTGCAGACAGTACCTTAGATGTGCTAATAAAAGCAAAGATTTGTGAAACATTTTTTAATGTATTTTCATTGTAGTTCACAATATATTTATGTTTTCAGTGCAAGAATTTATTTCTGCTATTACTTTTTAGATGTCATAAGCAAGTAAATAGTTGATTTTAAAAATGTTGATATTTATTCTAAACACTCATTACATATTAAAATTTAATGTTTTATTTTCATGTTAGATAACATTAACATAATAAGTTCATAAAATTAAGTCAGAAATTTATCAATAGAAATTTTTATAATATAAACCTAGGTGTAATATATAACCTGCACCCTATAGAGTGCTTTTCAAAAAATTTTCCATGATGCCCATGTTAAATTACAAAACAAAACAGTGAACTTTTTAAAGAAAATTCCTACTGTCAGTTTGATGACAAACTGAAGTTGTTTGATTTGCAAGTAATTTTATGTTGTTTTATTATATGTAAGGCATATTGTCAAATTAAAAGAAAAAATGAGAATTATATTCTCAAAAAATATATAGCCAGACATATTTTCCAGACCTAGACTTCAGGTTGTATTCTTCAGACCTCAATACAAATGTACAGAAATTCCCTTATTTCAAAATTTAATTAAGCACTGGAAAGCCTCTTAGTGAATTTCCAAAAGTTGTGAGAAGTCTAATGTAATGATATGTAACAAAGAGAGTATCAAGAAAATAGTCTAATAAAAATTTTAGAAATATCTCCTAAATAGTGAATATGGTCCGTTAATACACACTCACGAAACCTACCTGTATGAAAATATTTTCTCAAAGATGAACAATACAATAAAGTGTCAGTATAATAGAACTAGCAATCAACACTGGTGAAAAAGGAACACTGACCTTGATCCTCAAAAACAATGTTATCATTGGGCCGGGGATTTAGCTCAGTGGTTCCGGTGCCTGTCTTGCAAGCACAAGGACCCAGTACACCCCTGGTAACCACATAACAATACTGGGTATAGAGACTCACCCCAGCAGCAATCAGCACCACATACCACAGTGCCAGGCGTGGTGGCTCACGCCTGTAATCCCAGCACTCAGGAGGCAGAGGCAGGAGGATTGCTGTGATGTGAGTTGGAGGCTGAGCTCAGGGCGGGCCAGCCTGAACTACAAAGCGTGACCCTGTCTCAAAAAAAAAAAAAAAAAAAAAAATGTTATGACTGGCCCAAAAAAGAAATCCCATCTGCAGTACTAAAACATTACTACTGATTACTATCACATGCCAGTATTACTGTTAAAAGCGTAATTATAATTTTGTGGAAATTCAATTCATCTTATATTACATAAAAATTAGGTACATATTTGTACCTAAACAGTTTTTTTATTCTATCTGTTAGTCTGCAACCCTAAAATATTTACAACCTGAACCTTTATAGAAAGTATTTGTCAATTCTCAATTTAAGTCGTTATACATTTAAAACTTTTAAATCACCTCAGATTAAAAATGTAAAGCAACAGTGAAATCATAAACCATAAAATTTCTTCCTATTCATAACATTTGCTACCTGACTATTCATTTCTTTATTCTCATTAATTATAATCTTCTGCTAAAGTTCCTAAGAGGTCAACTTAAACACTAAATGACTTTGGCTTCTGTTCAGAATTGATAGCTGTTTCTTAAAGTCAACCTAAAATTACCAGACAAAACAAAGTTTACATGTAAAACTCACTCTATGGCAAAGGATGACTTTAATGGTTCAATACTAAAACAGCATCACATGAGTAAGAGCCTTAATAGAAACAGTAGATTTT
Source organism: Petromus typicus (assembly GCA_004026965.1). Lineage (NCBI taxonomy): Eukaryota > Metazoa > Chordata > Mammalia > Rodentia > Petromuridae > Petromus > Petromus typicus. Next base: position 35,570 of record PVIR01006460.1, read on the forward strand.
TCATTTAAACCTAATACAAATATTGGTATATTTAGTTTAAATGTGAAAGAACTTCCACATTTTTCTTCTTATTTATGCATATATAAAAGGGATAATAAAAGTGTGGAAGAGGGGAAGGGCAGGGAAGAAATGAGACTTTTATATTACCGAAATGATTATGGTAATTTCTCTAAAAGAATTTGTATACAAAGTATAAACAACTGAGTAAAATGTGAGCAAAAACTTTCTAGGCAATCTATCACTCTTCTATCTTCTAAAGAAACCATTCAAACCAGTCATTCTCAAATCCTTCATACTTTTCAATTATACAATATTTATCTCCACATCTTTCAAATAAATGTTACAGTAGAATTTTAAGGCTGCCATCTTGAAGTTGTGTTCATTTTGACACAAAATGATTATACATTTATTCACAATGTCTCCTACAATGGTACTCATATTAAACATACTATATCTGCAGATTGGTTTTATATTCACATGGGCTAAATTCTACATCTTATATCATTTCATACAAGGGTTAAAAACAAACAGTAGTATCTTTGTAGCACCAAAATTATGAATTAGTTGGAAAAGCAGGATTTAAGTAGTCTCATTAATTAGATTATTCACCAGTGACATATGAAAGGTATAAATAAGGAAATGTCCAGACTCTAGCAGGAAATCCTTGCCCTTTTCTCTCCTTCCAAATCAACATTAAATGGAACTAATCCTAGGCCTATAGCTCAGCACTTGAAACAAAGACATTCTATCATCTACAGTGATAAATAAAATCCTTGCATGTCTACATTACAAATTTAAAAATTTTAAAAAGCAGGTCCCCACAGGAATACTTTTAAACAAATCAAACAGAATAGAATGGAATGAGACATTAGTCCTAGTCAACTATCTACATAACCAAATAAATATATTCTATCCAGACAAGAGATCAGTCAGTATTACAACAAAGAACATAAGTTAAAATGGAAAATAATGGCAAAGCCTACACAAGCAGTGCTCAAGGGAAAAATAACTATGCCCTTGCAAACAGTCTTTCTCTAAAAGAGAGGTGCAAATATCAGACTGCTCTACTATCATCCAATATTTGAAAGATAAAATTTATTACACACTAAATTGTGCAAATACACAATGATTTCTGGTGTTAACATTTTTACACAGAGAACATACATGTGGTTGATAAGGAAATTTGGCCATTCAATACCCTTGGCAATTACATTTCTCACTGTCAATTAATAAATCAGCAGTTGAATTCACATGCTACTCTCATAAGCTTGGTTAAAAGAAATCAATTTCTCATGGTATACTATTACTCAGCTTCTCAGCCTCTCTCTGGACCATGACAAATTACTAAAGCAATATCATCCCATGAGGTGGCTTAGAATCCAAGGAGCTGGTCCTCTTTCCCCAGGTCAAACATACACTGCTGCTCATCACCAGCACTTATTTATGTCTTTTCATCAGTTACAAAGCAGAGACAGTAAGGAAAATATTCAGGCATTTATAACCACATATTGTAACTGTGTATTCAGTGATCAGAGGAGGGTTCAACTGTAAAGTTTAAGTGCTGTATTACCAGTGAGACATACTGAAGCATGTTTTTGAAAAATCTATGAGCTTTACTATTTAAAGCTTTAAAACATAATGGAGACTTTTCAAAAATACTAATAACAAGTCAAAAGAGGAATAACTGAAATAATTATCACAGATCTTCCCAAAATTGAAATCTACCAACTTATTACTACAAAGTATTAACTTATACCTAATTACATTTAACCCAGACAAGCATTTACTACAACTATCAATTTACTTAATAGTTTAGTTTCTTAAATTTCTTTTCTTGTTACTATTAAAGTAACTTCTGTAGGAAAAAAATAAGATACCAAAGTTCTTTATGAATTATAATGCATCTACAAACATATCAGAAGCTGAATTTCAGAGTATGTCTGTTTTTTATAAGTAATAATAGAAATAAAATTCAATAACTTCTGAAAGATCAAAGAGTTGCTTAATTTTAATTCTCTAACTTGGTATTTGGGATATATTAACAATTTAATTTCCAAATATTTATGGCAATATATAAAATATAAATAATAAAAGGCACTGCAGGAAAACTGAAGCATGTATCTAAAAATACTACATTTGGGGAGGTAAATAATAACAGGATTCCAAAATTCACTGTTTGCAAATATTAAAACACTGAAATTTTTATAATGATTTATAAAAGTAGTGCCATTATTTGATTTCAAAATATGTAGACTTTTGATCTTAGGGTTAAAAATATCTAAATGTACAGAAAAATTTTTGTCAATGATACCATAAAAAAGTTCAGTGGTGAAACAACTTTATGACATACTATACTTTTGTCTCCAATTCAAAATAAGATCTTAAATAATTTTCATTTCTAAGGATTTCAAATGAATATGACTTCAATATATTCAAGACAAAGTACTATCCTGGAACTTCAAGTAAGGGGCTTGTTTTGTAAGTAATAAGACTTACTCAGACCAGAAGCACATAAGTTTAAAAACAAGTATTTAAAATTACCATGGGAACAGTCACTCACAGAGAAACATGAGAAGCAGGAAAGACAAGAAGAACAACACTAAAAGAAACATCCATCAAGAAAAAGACCTGGAAAAGAAACCAAAACTTAGAATTAAAGATCAAATGAGGTTTGACAGGATAGGGTAGGGGAGAAGGGAGGAGATGAACTATAGTAACTAGACAACCCAAAGGATACTAAGATAAAAATACAACAATAAAAAATAATAACTTGGTGGAGGAATTATAATAAAAAATCGAAAGTTCACTTCAATGCATGAAGACCCAGAAATAGATACAACAGACTAAATCCAGCCACCAATAACCCACAGAAAAGTATTGAGGACATATCTAAATGCTCAAATACAGTGCGGTATTAAATATACTATGTTTTAATATGAACAAACTAGTTCAGGTCATCTTTTATAAAATTAAAGGAAACACCGAAGATTAACCTGTTCCTCAAATAATGGAGAGAAATAAAAACATTTCTTTGTTAATGAATAACAGCATGAGTTGAAAAGTACAATGAATTAGAATTTAAAAGTGATGTAATATATTTAATATTGATATTAGATTTGTTAAAATTGAATGAATTAAAGTTCATGCTGAAGCAAGGAAGCAGAAAATGGAATTAAAAGCACTAATGTAGTATGCCCAAGAGAGAAAATTAAACTAAAATAAAACTAAAATCTGCTCTTATGCAATGAGTCATAAATAATTATAGCATTAAACACAGAACTACAATTAAGAGATATGAATAACAGTGAAATTTCATAAAATAAATTTTTATCATGTTAACATACCATTTTACTTCCAAATTGGTTTCTTGTCTTCTACTGTCAACAATATTAAAACAACCTAATTTATTAAAAATTATACAATGCTTTCCAGATGACTCCTGACATAATATACCACCAATAACTTTATCTAGACTTCTTTCAAAAATAAGTTTCAATAGTTTTGTGATTGTGTCATTGACTAAGTGGCTACTGTAAACTAATTTTAGAGGTTGTGCTACATATATTATTGACAACCTTCTTTGTGGTGAGAGATACTGGAGTTTGATTTAACCGCAATAGTCTCACAGCATATCCAGCACTTTGATGTTAATAAGCCTCAAGAAAAATGAATAATAGCAAGGAATCATATAAGAAGTATCAGAGAATTCTAGTACAGTACATATAAAAGATTAAAAATGTTTTTTAGTTTACGAGCATTTACTAAAAATTCATTGCACATTGGATAGTACATACTTAGATATAAGATCTAATAGTCACATTCTATTAATTTAGCTTTACAACTCACTGAAGAGTAATTAATTGGTTTGCTAAAACGTTTAAGAGACTTTAGTAATATATGCATCATACCTAAAATTAGATAACCTTTTGCCTATAATATTGAGATAAATCAAGTTTTATAATTCCAAGGAGTCTAAATCTAGAACACAGGAAATACCACATAGTACTATAAAAGTAATATTCTTTACTTATAATTCTGTGATTAAAATCCTAAATACTTTATATAATTTCAGGTTAATACAGTACAAATAAGTTAAATATAAATGAACTATATTTCTTTCTATACAAGAGCTCTAACAGATGGATAAAAAAGGTTCACCTTGCTATTTACCACTTTACAAGAACATTTTTTTGCAGCTATTTTTCTCTCAAAGTTATAGATCAGTGCTGCAATATAAACATACACAACTGCAGCTCCCCCTTTAAAAAATCCCAATTACTTGAGAGGAAAAGTTTTCTTTTCATAAACTAGTTTTTTTAAATAAAAATTGTATTAGAATATAAAATATGCCAGTGAAACTATATGCACACAGTTCAAACTCAAATTATACAACCACAAATTCATAATAAATATCCTCTGTTGAGTCTTTGTGCTAAGAAATTTATAGTGTCTTCTTTAATGCTTTCACAAAACTATGATGTAAGTTCTATTATCTTTATTATAAAATAAAAACAGAATGAGTAGCAAGGCAAGCACTCGAACCCGGAATGGACTTCACAGCCTTATATCTATAAGGCTTCCAGTTGACTGACTTCTCTTTAGGGGGCACTGTCTTTATTTTGATCTAGGTTTTCATAATGGAATTTCAATAGGGTCAGTGAACAGGGCTGGATAAAAGCCAGAGTGGTCGGCCTCTGGCATGCTAGAGAAAACGCCTTATCAAAGAATGTAGGCAAAGCTCAGGTGGCTGGGGTGTTGCTATGGGAAACCATGGACGCAATACCTAGTAATGACAGACAGCTTCTTTCAAGAAACTAGAAATCTAGATCAGGTATGTGACAAACTCTTCTTTTTAAATGTTCACTAAAATAAAATTTTAAATTTTAATGGACACCTACTAAAACATATTTGGGGGACTGTTTAGATTGGTACAATGACTCCAGAAGTAACTAAACATGATATGTGGAGAATGTACTGGCATTTCTGAACAGGGAGACTGCAATCTAACTCTGGGGGAAAAAATTTCTGCATAGGTAAACTTACAATCCATACATGAAGAACATGTCTTGCAAATCTTTCTGCTTTGTACACTCTTCCTAGCATAGATCTTTTAATCTTACTCTTGTGTATAGGTTAGCTAAAATGTGCTCTCTTGCCTTCTTCAAGTTAACATCTACTCATTCACTTTGCAGATCTTTTTTCAGTCAAGTATTGCTGACTCTTACAACAAATCTAAAAATGTTTGATTCTCCTTGTATTTAACTCTACACACTTGGTACAATCACAATTTCAATGGAGCCAATGACTTATGTGGTTTTCTCCCACCAGAAGATAAATCATAACTGGTTTTATACAGTTCTGATGTCTCAACACCTAACACAGTGCATGGCATCCAGCAAGTCTTCAGCAAATATCTGGTGAAGAAAACAAAGGAAGACAACAAAAAAGAGCCACAGGAAGAAATCCTTTGGCTACAAACTCCACTTTTGCTGGAGCAGGCTCTAGATTCAACTCTAGGATATTACTACTACCTCCAAAAACTTCAAGAAATAAACATTAAATTAATTAATAATCAAAAGAGAACCAAAAAAGCTTTATAAAATAGTGTCTGGGGAGAATGAAAATAGAGACATTAGTATACATATTCTTGCTTTTAAGACTATAACTGAGTTGAGAGATTGAGATTCTGTATCTTTCTGAAAATCAAAGCAGATGGTGATACTGCACCTCTAACATAGACACTAGAAATCTAGGTTTACTCTATCAGAAAAATGATTCTATATAAAATATATATTGTAAGTATGGCTATGTGTGTTGGAGTTGATTCCAGTGAAGATCTTAAAGAAAGCTACTGTCTGTATAATTTCAGGATACAAAATGCTCCCTTAAAAATGAAGACCGTAAGCATCACAAAGTCACTGATGCTAAATAAAGAGAGGAAAGAGCAAATATGGGTCAGAATTTGTAATCTGTGTTCCACCTGAACTTGAACTGTCTACAGAGGTCAAAACAAAGTAATTCTTGACACAATTACCAAATCTGTACAACTAATAACAGTGAACTGGAATTCCACCATTTTCTCTCTATTATAGAACTATATATAGACAGGTTACTTGCTACTACCCAACTAACAAAGACAATTCATCTCCTCATATTTACAATACAAAAAAGTAAGTGGTCAAGCAACATTTTTTTAGTCTAAGATAGTCCTTACAAAAAGAATCCATAAAAATAGATGAGTATTTTCTCCAATGAATGAGTTCTTTCTAGGATGGTTTTACTTAACAGTAGTCAGATCTGTGTAACTGGAGTTCTAGGAATATTCTCAGCAAGAAGAAGGGGGAAGGCAAGTGCAGGAAGTCAACAAGCTCAGGAAAGTGTCCTAACTTAGATTTCTGCACCACAAACCTGTTTGGTGTTTCTGAACATTATAAACCCAGATAACACGTTTTTTAGGAAAGCTCTCAACTCAGAAAAGCTCTCTAGCAACTCAATTGTGTCATGACTTAAGTCAAACATTAACAAGAAACCAGCATGGCAGCACATGTTCACAGTTTCAGTTACTTAAGAGTCTGAGGCAAGAAGAGGTACAACAGCGGTGGTACAGCTATGGCACACATGGCCACACGTACTGCAAGGGGCTGTCTGTTACTACAGAAAGCTCTAAAAGGCTCATCACCATTGAGCTTAGAGTACAAAGCCAATCTGGGCAACACAGTCAGACTCTATCTCAGAAAAATAAAAAAATCAGCAATTCAACTATGTAAATTGTAAAAGATACTAACTTTTATTACTATGAGAAATTTCAATAAATTGTTTTTACATTACCAAAAGCACCCTGCCTGAACCTATTTTCATAACAAATTTTCAGTAACTCATGACTCATGAAGTATTATTACCAAAATACATATTCTCTACCACTTGTAAGAAAACCATACTTGTATAAAAATCATCAATTTATTTTTATTTATTTTTTTTTTTTTTTTAGGTTTTTTGAGACAGGGTCTCGCTTTGTGGTTCAGGCTGGCCCTGAGCTCAGCCTCCAACTCACATCACAGCAACCCTCCTGTCTTTGCCTCCCGAGTGCTGGATTACAGGCGTGAGCCACCACGCCTGGCACTGTGGTATGTGGTACTGGTTGCTGCTGGGCGTGAGTCTCTACACCCAGTATTGTATGTGGTTACCCGGGATCGAACCCTGGTCCTTGCGCTTGTAAGACAGGCACCGGAACCACTGAGCTAAATCCCCAGCCCAAAAATCATCAACTTATTGATTCAGTCTTACATCTAAGAAGTCTGATGTTGAATTTTAAAAGTACTTAATTGTAATGTAGATTGATCTTAATTTTAGTAACTGTATAACCACTAATAACATCAAAATGCTGAAAAATAATGGTAGCAAAATTAATTATACATATTCAAGAAAAACAAGTCACCTATGGACAACAAAACTTTAGATATTATAGGAGAAAAACTTTCTAACTAGAGCATAAGGTAAAAGTTGATACAGTTTACTAACTCACAAAGAGTAATCACTCAAAACAGAAAAGAAGAAAAAAATATTACATTAGAAGCCTAAGTTCAAGTCTCAATTAAAAAAGAAATTATCCGAAAACTTCAAAGCTGTGATTTTCGGGCTGAAATTTCTATGTAGTAGTCTGACAATAGCCAAGCAAATCAGGACACAAACAAATTCAAAATTGGCACCAAAATAAAATTATTAGCAGTCTGACCATTTTAAGTCTTTGTTACATTATTAAATTGTATTTTATATTCTTAAAAATATAGCACAATTTTAAGTGCATCACTTTTAAATCCATGTACAAATAGTCCAATAAAGAAGCAGAACACTATCAATTAAGAAGTTCTTACATTTTAGAAAACTGCTCAATGTAAAGTATCACTATAAAAACTACCATTGATTTTCTTTTCATAAAAGTTCATATGATGAGACAAAGGAAAGTAAAAACAATGATAACAACAAAAAAACTACCTCTGATGGCTACTTAAAGACAGTAACTTCAGTTACACCAATAAGTCATTTGCTGAGTCTTTCCCCAAGAAAATATCCTAAGAATTTAATTTATATTATGAAACTACAAAGAATCAAGCAGAAGTCACAAAATGTATGAATCAAATTTCTTGCCTCCTTTTCCCTCATTCGCTTAGCTGGAGACACAGGTCTTTTTGTTTTTGCTATTCTGGTCCTCAGGGTCAACCCGTCCTTTCTCCATGGAACATTCTTCTGCAAGGTCTCAGTTTAATCATCACCTCCTCAAAGAAGATTCTAACTATTCTATCCACAGATATGTGCCCAATCCCTAGGACACAGTCTGCCACAAGAGCTCAGTAAGTATTTGTTGAATGGTGAATTAAATAATGTACATATAATTTCAACAAAATACAATACAAATCTGATGACAATTTTAAAACAAATACCCTGTGTGCTTGTAATCCTACCTACTTTGGAAGCTGTGCTGGAAGGACTATGAAGAGTCAGGACAATTCAGACAACTCAGCAAATCCTCTCAAAATAAAATCAAGAGCTGGGAATCTAATCTCAGTGCTCCAGCAACTGCCGAACATGGACAAGGCCTGGGGTGCCACTAACTAAAGTATATTATAAAATTTGAAGCCTAAAAAAAAGAAACAAAAACACTAACTTCAGTTACATTCTCTACAGTTACTTGCATCTGCTTTAGGAAATGTGTAAACCCTAGCAAATTTCATGCAGATACAAAGACCTAACTTAATTCTGAGAAATCACAGCAAATATACTAATTGAATTCTTGGAGAATCATATGTAATCAAATATGGAATCCTTACAGATCTGATAACTCAAAGCAAAAACAAAAGAAACTTTTGGTGTTACTGTTTCCAGTAAACAACCAACTATACATATAGTTTTGAAAGTATGAAAGGTAAATGCCTCAGAAAACAAATATGCAAAATGAAAAACAGAATTTCTACTCTATTACCAAGTCCTCTCACTGACTAAAAGTGAAAAGTATAAAATATAATTTTATCAGAACATCTAGAAATAACCATTTCTAGTGAGTTAAAAAGTAAATAACAAGCCAGGCACAGTACACACCTATTGTTCAGCTACTCAAGATACAGAGAAAGAAGCACTGCTTGAGCCCAATTGTTCAAATTGTTTAAACTGCTTGGGCAACAGGCAATACCTGTCTCATGCAAGAAAAAGGAAAGGAAAAGGAAGCAAAACAAAAACAAAGTTGCTAAAAGTGAACCAAAGGCATATATTTATGGGCCTGCAAGTATTTAGCTCTATCAACTATGAACTTGTTTGTAGTACTGGGGACTGATTCGAGTCTTACCACTGAACTGAATCTCCAGCTCTCTATTTTCTATTTTGAGAGGAATTTTGCTGAATCACTTAGCTGCCCAGGATGTCTTTGAACTTGGAACTCTCATGCTTCAGAATGACAGTCCTGCAAATGCTAGCAGGCAATACCATATTTATCAAGTCTGAACTTTGTAAGCATTATAACAACTCATTACAATCTGTCTTTTTAAAGAGCATAAAGTATTACGTTTTAAAAATCATGAACGATTAAGCAAAAACTTTCCCCAAATGATCTTTTAACTCTTCAATCTCTTTTACCCAGATAGCTTTATTATTCTAGTAGTCTAAACAGCTTTTAATGTTTAACATACTCCAACTCCGTTTGAGAAAGAAAAAGGGCAAGATCAAGAGAGCTAGGGAGATAGGGAAGAATTCCTGAATTATATATTACAACACACGTATCTACTAGCACAACTGGTCATCAAAGACAAATGTTTTAAACAGTAAATAGAAAAGACCAAACATTTTCTTCAAAATACACTACTCACATAAATGTCTGGAACAAAATAAGATTTGCAGTCAAATAACTTACCGTCACAGATTTCAGTGTCATACCATGGTAAGTGCCCATAGTATCAATTTTAAAGCCTTCCGTCTCTACAAAAAAGGGGGAGATTTACTGTTAGCTTTTATATATTTTATGATAAGACACAAAATTTAAAGTAACAATCTACATTATATCTGAAAGTTAAACAGTATAACAAAGCCTTAAATTTACTATCTATAAATTATAAATTTGTTAAGATTTAAAATTTTAAGACACTAGTCTCAAAATACATTAAAAACACACCAAAAAATAAGCCTATGTATGGTAAAGACTTAACTCTGCAATTTTATGTTAAAAAATCAGAGTGAATGAAATACTCTATAACCTTATTTATTACTACTTGATGACAATATCAGTCACTAACCACATCTGAGAATTCACCTTATGAAAAGTTGTATTCCAAATTTGCAGTCTACAATATCTTAAATATTTTGTAGGAATCAACGTTGCAAATGATATGAGTTTCAGGACACAGTTCCAAGAAGCTTTTCTGTAGTAAATACCTTATACCCTACAAGCCAAAAGGCTTCCATCATGAACTTCTGCTACTGAACTTTGCAGCCATGACACAAAAACAAGATACGCAATATACGGTATGTACACAAACAGGGCAGTCAGATTTGGCCCATAAAAGACTGGATTTGATCTGTGGACTGCTTTATTCAGTTTATTTCATAAGAAAACATTGTAGTGAATAATGGAATGGACCTCTATCTTACTATGGCATCTATTCAGTGTGTCCTTTTATTCAGTAAATAAAATCAGCATACAAAATTTACTGTTTTCAATGTAACATATCAAACAGGACAGAAAAAAAGGATGTATTAAATTTTTAATTGGTCTATCTCATATTTTCATAAATGTAATCAAGACAAAGATCTCAAAAAGAAATGACATCAGTCCGACTTCACTCATGTTTTGGCATCAGCCAAAACGCCACAAAATAACCCTCACATTCTTGCTCCAAGCTTTACGGTTTCTACATTCTCAATAAATACATTTATAATTTAGGAAGTATTACATAATATACAGAATTTCTATTCAAAAATAAATTCTGTAGATACAGTACTAGCATTAATAAAGGAAATATCTGTTGATAGTTTTATTACATACCACACACTATTCTACCAAATTTATGTTTACTAATTTCTATCGTACAATAACCCTAAGAGGGCTATTACTATTAAAATTATAAACAGAAGAAAGCACAAACAAAATGCTTATTTTTTTTTAAGCTTGTTGAGACAGTCTCTTCATATAGCCCAGGCTGGCCCTGAACTCACAGCAATCTGCAGCCTTCCAAATGGTGGGATTATAGGTATGCACCACCAGGCCCAGCAGAATCCATTTAAATTAATACTAAAATTACACACAAAAATTAACTGTGACACAAGGTGTCTGGATCCAAAACTCAAACTAATAATCAGGGGTTAACCAGGTTTTCTGTGAAGGGCCAGATAGTAGTTTTTATTTAAAGGAGTACAATCTCTGGTAAAACAACTCAACATAACTGTCACAGAGCTAAAGCAACCATAGATGCTACATAAATAAGTGTGGCTATCTTCCCAAAAACTAGCTTTATTTACAAAAATATGCAATGAGTCAGATTTGGCCTGCAGACATTAATTTACAAACCCTTAATCATTCAACTATATTGCCTTTCCAGGTCGGTGCAGCCACACCAAGGTGATGATAAAAATTAAGCAACTCTTACCTTCTTTTCCTTTGAATCTTTCCTGGTCATATCTATTGTAGGCAGCTGGAATAGGCTGTTTGGTACGCAACGTAGGATCCTGCAGAAAAACAAGTTATGACTTACAAATTAATATTTTAATATCCATGTAATACTTGTAATTAAAGCTACAATGGAGATATTTACTTTCTAACTTTTTTCTTTACTACAGATAAATGAAAAAAAGTGTTAAGTAACTCTCTAGTCACTGGACAACCACAAGTCACTTCTGAGATGCAACATGATTCTTTATTATTGCATCATTAATACAGTTATTACCACATTGAGGCAAAAACCAAGTCTTGAAAATAGAGAAACAGAATAATCAGCAATTTCATTCTGGCTACTTAAGTCTCTCTGTGAAATAATACTCTCTCTAATGATGATCTTTGCCACAACAACAAACATTTTTGGGACTCTTAACTGAATTATCCACCAAACTATCAATCCTTAAATTAAATAAATATGGCAAATATGACAGTGAACTCATTACAAATGCACGGTATAAACAGGTATTAGTATTTGAAATAATTAGAAAAAGCTGTTGATAATTTTTATTCACAAGTACTTTACTTCAAAATTCATAGTCTGTAATAACCTAACAGCAGCAAATTTTCTTTTTTTTTTTCCAAACAGGAAGCTTTTTTTTTTTTAAATCCCAAAGCTGTCTATGCAGTTGATACACAAAAGTTAAGAGGTCTTCAAAACTGCAACAATGAAATGCAATATAAATTATTATTCCACTTTTGTTAAATTTACTAAATGTAAGTCATAAAATATTCTCACCACTGGTGCTGCATTTGGAGCTGGTCGTTGTTCAGGTGCACGGCCTTCTTCTCTGGCTTTTACAGACTGAAGAATTGCAAAAATATTCTTTGAAAAATTCTAAAACATAAATGAATTCTAATTAGGCCCACTTAAAATTAAATATACAAAGGCAAAAAGTTTGCACAATAACCTACAACCACACCTTTTATCTATCACCTCTTTCCTACTATATGGTAATATATTACTAGCTCTTTAGGAAGTGATTTGTTCTCCAAGGGTTCACGTTAGAGCTTGTTTCTTGGCATGTGGTGACACTACAGTGGTGAGAACTTTAAAAGATGGGGCATGATGAGTAGTAATAAGTCTTCTGAATAATCCTGATTTTGAAAAGTTAGTTCTCTGGAGAGTAGGTTGTTATTAGGCAAGATTACCCCATACAACTGCTCTCTGCTACAATCAACCAATTCACTTATTTTTCCATCATGCTGTAACCAAGACAAGAGGACCTTATTAGAGGCTCACAGGTGAGGCTGCCATTATCTTGGACTTTCAGCTTTCCAAAACTGAGCTAAATAAATTGCTTTTCTTCACTCTTCTCTCCATGCCCTAGGGATCAAACCCCAAGCTTCATTCTTACTTGGCAAGTGCTCTACCACTGACCTACATTCTCAAAGCTAAGCCTTTTTTGTTTATTAGTATCTAGCCTTTAGTACTTTAATACAGGAAAAGAAAAACTCTTATACAATGATACACATAAGTTAAAATTCACTACTGTAAGAAAATTAATCCAGAAATTATTATAAGTACAAGTCTTATTATTTTCATTTCATTCCAATAGCATTAATCACCTACAACCCTATTTGCATGCTGTACCTATTCAAGCATATACCCAGGAAAAAAAGTTAATATTTTAAAGAACAAGAACTTGACAGGTTTGCTGTCAAACATCATCCTAATTCTCAAAGGACTTTCTAATTTCTAAAAGCAATCAACTTGTTCAGCCTCTAAATATAACAATGTATAGTATTAATTTCAGATTGGTATGGGTTATATAAGCTGCTAAAGAGTTTTAAGATACTGTTAGGAGTCATTATATACTTTTCAATGATGGGAAAACTTACAAAGTACTTTCAAATAAACTTTAGCACAAACACCCTTAGAAATATTCAACATAGTCAACTAGATGACTACTCCTTACTGCATGAAATATACTCTCTTGGTTTTCACCCTTCCCCAATGTCCAGCAATCCCCCTACAGGCTTCTTCTGCTGCCTATCAAATACTCACTAGGTTAAGTAGTACTTATACAAGATTTATTGTAAGTCAAACACTTTGATTTATAAATGGAATACAACAAAGAGAACAATGACAGAGTCTGACCCTCATAAACCTCAACTGCAACATTTTTTTTTTTTTTTTTTTTTTAGGTTTTTTGAGACAGGGTCTCGCTTTGTGGTTCAGGCTGGCCCTCAGCTCAGCCTCAAACTAACATCACAATCCTCCTGCCTCTGCCTCCCAAGTGCTGGGATTACAGGCGTAAGCCACCATACCCGGCACTGTGGTATGTGGTACTGGTTGCTGCTGGATGTGGGTCTCCACACCCAGTATTGTTATGTGGTTACCGGGGAATCGAACCTGGGTCCTTGCGCTTGCAAGACAGGCGCTGGAACCACTGAGCTAACTCCCTGGCCCGCAACATTTTTCTTTTCTAGAAAATGAAGCAGTCTGTTTCTTTGACTGGGATTTCGTTGCACCTTATACAGAAACCTATCTCACTAGTTCATTATCTCCCCATTGTTCCTGACTAAGTTACTGTCCTTATTGGTTGCTTATCCTATAATGCAATCACAATTTCTACTTATTTAATTTGCTGTTTTCTGTTAAAGAATATAACTTCAGTGAGATCAAGGAATAATATTTCTCCAATGAGTGCTTAGCAATTACATGGTTTATATAACAGACACAAAAGTACATATACAGAATAAGAGCTTTAGACATAACTTACCACTGCACTACTTATAATATTAACTACTTTCTATAGTTCTTTACAGTAACAAATATAGCTAAGATCCCCTTTGCACTCTTAGAAATTACTGAGACTCTGAAAGGCCGCTGGTCTGTGAACAATAGTATCCACACTGAAAATTAAACTGACAGACTGTACAAACATAATTTCTTTCAAAGTAAGGGTAACATGCTTCCACATAAACTAAGTAACATCTTTTACGAAAAATTATTTTTAAAAAATGTAAAATACAATAATGACAATAACATTTAAATTTCTACAAACTTCCTTAGTATCAGGCTTAACAGAAGATACCTACATGTTTACAGTTGCTTCTACATTCAGTAATTGTTGTCTTATCTTATTCGGTTAAAGACACAGGATTTAAGCTGGATGTGGTGGCACATGCCTGTGGTCCCAATATTCGGGAGGCTAAGGCAGGAATCTGCCGAGTTTGAGGCTACCCTGGGCTACATAGGGACTTCAAAACCAACCTGAACTACACAGCTAGACCTGAGGGGTGGGGGGAGTGTATAAATTTCACAGAGAATTATACTAGTTTTCAAATAACTGAATATTTTTCTTTCATAGCACATCATAACAAAGCAAATGATCGTTTCTTGAAAGTTACTGCATGTGGACACATATCTATATACTTCTTATATTTTTACATTAAAACTCAATCTCCTATTATCTTGCATTTTCAAGGACTTTTTAATCTCATGCACTATTCATTTGAAAAATAGCAACCAATGGATTGTGCGTTTTCCAAATACTAATGCAAGGCAATACATAATATCAAAAAGTTGTATTTCTCAATATATTTGCTCTTACATTTATTAAAACATACCTATTACTACCACTGGTAACTCCTTAGAAGTTTTTAAGAATTAAAAAGATGGTGGGTCAGGGATTTAGCTCAGTGGTTCCAGTACCTGCCTTGTAAGCACAAGGTCCTGAGTTCTATCCCCGGTAACCACAATACCACAGTGCCAGGTGTGGTGACTCATGCCCACCAGCAATCATTACCACACACCATAATGCTGGACATGGTGGCTCAAGCCTGTGATCCCACTACTTGGGAGGCAGAGGCAGGAGGACTGCTGAGTTTGAGGCTTGCCTGGGCTACATGGTGAGCTCAGGGCAAGCCTGAACTACAAAGTGAAACCCTGTCTCAAAAAAAAAAAAAAAAAAGAATTAAAAAGTTGGTAAGGTCACAGGAGCATAAAGAATATCTTAAAATTCTAATCTAATAAAAGCTCACATTTTACCTTGAGTGAAAAATTTCAAGCTGTTTTCCTTGAAGGAACAGACTTACTTCCATCATTTTTGAAAAACTGGCAAATAACGCAGTACAAATAACAGTAATTCAAATAAAAAAATGTATCCTGTGCAAAAGCAGCTGACTCAGCTGACTCAAATAACAGCACAAATACAACTACCACATTTTTAGTATGTATAATTGCTTTACACATTCCAATTTCGTTACACAAAAAAATTTTAAAAACTCAACAGTCAATATTTAATAAAATTAAGTTTAAAACTTTACCAGCGGCAGTATATTGGATGAAGAACCCTGTGCCTACTTTAATAGTTTGGGGCTTCTACCATGATGCCGTTAGTTTTATTAGTAACTGCTCTTTCATCATCACAGTAATGATCAGCACAGAAAAAAATGCAAATAAAATCTTAGTCTTATTATAAAAACAGATGAAAATCAAATCTCAGTACTTCAAAATAATAAAGTAAGTTACTGAAACACAAACTAAAAGAATCAATTTAATGCTATTTTTGTGTGGGAAAATTAAGTGTATTATCACCTTCCTTTTACTGTTCTTTTTGTTACTTTTTCAATAATGAACATATACAGCTATAGTCTATGTATCCCCAAAAATTCATGTGTTGGGAACTTAATCTTCAATATAACAGCAATGAGACAGCACTGAAAGAGGTGAACTCTCAGAAATATAAAGTGGGAACTCAGTGGGCTAGTTATTGCAGGAGTAGATTCCTGACTAAATAAAAACAATACGTGTCTCCCTCTGTGACACCTTTTGCCATGTTATAATGTAATAAGAAGACCCTCACCAATTCAGTCCTCTATCATGAATTCCCTGCCTCCAGAACTGTGAACCATGTACATTTCACTATAAATCAGAATGTAATATTCTGCTACAGTAGCAGAAAACAGAATACATTTTCTCATTTACAGAAGTTTAAAAATGTGTTCTAATAGCATTATAAAATCAGACTGCTTTAGCTGAGCTGTTGGCAATAAGAATATGACTATAAATGGATGTGTTTATATTTCCCAATTTTTTTTCCCTGAAACTCAGAAAATAAGAAAATCCTGATACCTGGTAACAATGAAAGTCTGTCTAAAATCTATAAAGCTCAGAGTACCTAACAATATTTCTGTGATTTGGAAAGTGAAAACATTATCTTGAAATTATAGATCAAAGTATTTGCTTATTGAATTTTTAAAATGTTAATACTAGTAGATATAAATATGGTTGTCAAACAATTCTTAATTAACCTATTTTTAAATGATATATAGTACATTACATTAAAACTTAAATTTTGAAATTATGATACAATTCTGCCACCTAGAGCTCGAAGAAAATTGTTCATCTAAGTTACTTGAAATTTATCTATTTTCTTTTCTATAAGTTTAAAGTTTTCAATAATTATAGTAAACACTGTAACAATGTCACAATATTATTCAAACTTAGCCATAGTAGAGAATGAAACGATCACTGTACTAACAGATCATTATACTATAAAAAACAAAAATGGAAAGTAGAAATTCAGTTATTTTCAGATTTCTCTACAATTCCCAGCTCAGGAAAATGATCCTTAAAAGTAATTTATTAAAGCAGATATAGAAATTAAATGCCACAGGGTACCTCTCATTTGAAGCAAAATATAAACAAAAAAATAACAAAGGACTTATAGAAGAGGAACAAGGAGATGAATCTCTTGCAATAGAGAGAGGACCAAGGGAATAATGGTGAGGGGTGAAAAAATGAGAATCAAGATGTGCCATGTACGGGTACAAATTTTCAGCGCTGAATGTAATCATGATGTATGTATAAAATATACCAATAAAATCAATTTTTAAAAAAAGGAAAAAAGGGGCCGGGGAGTTAGCTCAGTGGTTCCGGCGCCTGTCTCGAACCCGGGTTCGATTCCCCGGTAC
>PVIR01006460.1:53286-65959 GCA_004026965.1 Petromus typicus
ATAACAATACTGGGTGTGGAGACTCACACCCAGCAGCAACCAGTACCACATCCACAGTGCCGGGCGTGGTGGCTCACGCCTGTAATCCCAGCACTCGGGAGGCAGAGGCAGGAGGATTGTGATGTGAGTTTGAGGCTGAGCTCAGGGCCAGCCTGAACCACAAAGCGAGACCCTGTCTCCAAAAACCTAAAAAAAAAAAGGAAAAAAGGTAGAGGGAGAAGGGAAATAAGAACAAAGATACGCCATGTACAAAAACCTAATAACCTCAACTAATGGAAATGTATGCGCTAACATGAGCTACGGCTGATGATACCAGTAAAAATTAAAATTGGGATAGGGAGTACTTTGTAACATAAGTCAAATGGATACAGAAATAATTATTTTCTTTACACACTTTTTTCAAGTAGCTTCATTCCTGCTAAGCAGTACAACACATTTATGGTCAACCAAAATCAAAATTCAAAAAATGTTAAAGCCAGTTTTCATCAGTAATCTACACTTTTCCAATGTTTCCACTACATCACTATTTGCAACCATGTCTCAGCAGACAATCAACAAGGAATACTGAGTCCAAGAGGGTCCGATACAACACACATGAAAATGTGTGCAAGAAACAGAACAGAAGGCTTGAGAGCACGCTCAGTGAGAATCCTTGTCTAGCATTTGGGATACAATGGCTCAAGCCCTAGAACTGCAAACTCAACAAAAGAAAACTAACGTACATGTTTTTAGCGATCTATGAAACAGTAAACTATCCGGTAAGCAATTTTTTTTTTTTTTTTTTTTAGGTTTTTTGAGACAGGGTCTCGCTTTCTGGTTTAGGCTGGCCCTGAGCTAAGCCTCCAACTCACATCACAGCAACCCTCCTGCCTCTGCCTCCCGAGTGATGGGATTACAGGCATGAGCCACCATACCCGGCACTGTAGGATGTGGTACTGGTTGCTGCTGGGCGTGAGTGAGTCTCCACGGCCAGTATGGTATGTGGTTACCAGAAAATTGAACCCTGGCACTTGCGCTTGCAAGACAGACACTGGAATCACTGAGCTAACTCCCCGGCCCGAGAAATTTTTATTTTTAAGAATTTAAAGTGTACATCTTTTTTGATTAACAATTTGTTCTGAAGAATTGAGCCTTTGACTATGTACATATAAATTCAGAAAGGTATATGTACAATGATTTGTTGTTACTGCTGTTGCTACTGCCATACCGGATACTGAACGCAGAGGTGCTCTACCACTGTGCTACATCTCCAGCCCTGTTTATTTTTTATTTTGAAATGGACTCACACTAAGTTGCTCACACTTACAATCTGCCAACCTCTGCCTCCAGGGTAGGTTGGATTACAAGCATGCACCACTGTGCTACAAAGCTACAAGATATTTTCAATATATTTGTTCTAACAAAGAAAGGAAGAAATGGAAAAAGAAGAGGATGGTGGAAGAGGAAAATGAAGAAAAAAAGGAACAGGGCAAGTGCGTGAAACAAACCCCATAATTGTGGAGCAAAAACAAAATAAAATTATCTCCAGTAATAGAAAACAGAAAAATGTCTATATTTACACAATATATTGTGCAAAATGTAATCAATGTTTACTGACTTTTATAATTTCTCTACAATATGAGAAAAAAAAATTAATCATAGTATTAGCTCTCTGATGACTAGAGCATGCCAGCCGTATTCTCTGTTTATGAAGTTTATACAAAAATATGATTCAACAAGAAAACTGCACCACTCTGATTTAGAAAGATGTGTGAAGGGCCTGGATTTTGATTCAGATTCATTTATCAACTTCATTGGTGACCAATAACTTAATCTACTAAAGGAACGATAAACATGACCACCTGAAAATCTACATTATTCTACACTGTCTTTCAAAGAGATAAAACCTGAAACTTGCTTCTAATAGCAAACTTTAATCAATTCAGAACTAAACACAGGTTACTTATACACACTTGATGAATGAGAAAACACTTTCTTTACCTTTCCTGTGCTCTGTAAAATAGTTGTTCGTGTCCTCCACACTCTCTCTCTGCTGACAATGTCTCGGGTCACGTCCACCTCAGCATCTACAAAACTCCTCTGTTTAAGAGCAGTTATATCATCATCTAAATCAGTCTTGATAGTAGATCTTTTCTTAGCCATAATTTTGGCTTTGATTGCAGCAATTTTTTCCACCGACATAGCTTCAGACAAAGACCTAAAAAGGAATTTTTTTAAAAATATTGTCACAGCTAAAAAGCCTTAAACACATCATATACTGTTACATTTGTAAGAGGTGGCAATAATTAAAGTTTGCTTATCTGCAAAACTGATACACTTCATATTTTATAATCATAAAAGTTCTTTACAAACAAGGATTCATACACAGATAATTTATGTGGAAATTAGTAATTTCTCAGAGGAAGCAATACAACAAAATTTTTTGCATATTTTTCATGTTTCTCCAAAAATAACTGGAATCACTAATACAGATGTTTACTGCAACTTCACCAACTAAACTGTATCATCTATAGAAACTATACACAAACACAGAGTTCACCTGGTAAGGGTTGAAAAACACATCGTACAAAGTTCAGAACCTGTTAAACAGGATTTTATGTGCCACAAATATTCATAATGTTTTCAATCTCTAGAAGATGAAACCGTATTTTCCCATTTTCCTTATCATTCCTTTGTTTTTCTAATGGACAAATCGGCAAAGAGAGGCTATGCATTTTAAAATTTTATTTTATTTTTAAATTATTTTATTGGTACACTTTATACATACAATATGATCACATTTAACATTGAGAATTTGTACCATAAATGACACATCGAAACTGTAGAAGGACTTTATCACTAAAAGTCCAGTCTTTTTTGGAGGGGGCGGGGGGATTGAGACAGGGTTTCGCTTTGTAGTTCAGGCTGGCCCTGAGCTCAGCCTCCAACTCACATCACAGCAATCCTCCTGTCTCTGCCTCCCGAGTGGTGGGATGACAGGCGTGAGCCACCATGCCCGGCACTGTGGTATGTGGTACTGGTTGCTGCTGGACGTGAGTCTCCACACCCAGTATTGTATCTGGTTACCGGGGATCAAACCCTGGTCCTTGCGCTTGCAAGACAGGCACCAGAACCACTGAGCTAATTTCCCGGCCCTAAAAGTCCAGTCTTTATAAGACAGTCATCTGCATAGTTTTTTTTCTTTTTAATGTAAAATGAAACAAAGAAATTAAAAATGGTTAAGTACCTTAGTTACTGTAGACAAAAATATTACTTTAGTTACATGATGAAAATCTTGAAATATGTTTACATAAGATCTAGAAAAAGAACAAAAATGTCTGCTGGTTTAAAGAGTAGTACTATATAATATACTAATATTATTTAGAGCAGATATGAATACACTTTGGAGCATCTGCTTATTATGTAGAGCATTGGACCCACTTTAATACTATACAATATTATTCTAAAATTTAAAGCACACAGCATTTCTTTAGATAAACTAAAATACTTTTCTAAGCTATAATCAAGCTTGCACAGGAGATTCAATCAGTGGATTCCACCCAACACAGCAGCACCTGAATTAACCTTCTCGCTTTGAAATAACCAGTCAAAATACGTGAAATAAAGAGGTTATTAAGACACCATTAAAAGAAAAACACTTACATATAGTAAGTATAGACAGATGAAAGATAAGATGGATAGTCTAAAGACACAAAATTTATTCAGTGAAATAAGACCAAAAACTTTTCCAGATCTCAAGAAGGATACGAAAATCTATGTAGGGCATTTGAAATGCTGACACTGACATCAGGAAAAAAGCTCTCAATCTTATATTATACTTAAACATTAAAAGTACATAAGAGAGAATATCAAAAGCTGCTAAAGAGAAACCCTAAGTCACTTATACAACACAAATCCACCAGACCACTACCAGACTTCTTAGGAGAAACTCTTTACAAGACAGTAAATAATGTATTTCAAGCCCCCCAAAAATACTGCGAACTTTTATTACTATACCCAGCAGTTAACACTCAGAATCAAGAGAATTAAAGATCTTCCAAGATAAGCGTCAACTAAACAAACATTATAGAAGATACCTACATTAAGATATACCAAAATAAAAGAATCTCACTAGAAGAATAGACAAACCAAACAGCATTTAGAAAGAATCTATCATTAATTCAGGAAAGCAACAATATTTAAGATGAACAATAGAGAAAGAAATTAATATGGACTATTCAAAACAACCAGGAAAATAACCCCAAATGATAGGAATGAGTATATAAATTTCAATAGCTCTATATGTCAAGTCATTAATTTTTCTCCAACTAGAAGATAAAAACTGGTTCGTTGAATTAAAACAAAAAATTTACCTCAATGGCAAATATAAATGACTGAAAAGGACAAAAAATGATATTCCAGGGGCTGGGGATTTAGCTCAGTGGTTCCGGCACCTGTCTTGCAAGGGCAAGGACCCGGGTTCAATCCCTGTTAACCACATACAATACTGGGTGTGGAGACTCATGCTCAGCAGCAGTCAATACCACATACCACAGTGCCGGGCGTGGTGGCTCACACCTGTAATCCAATCACTCGGGAGGCAGAGGCAGGAGGGTTGCTGTGATGTGAGTTGGAGACTGAGCTCAGGGCCAGCCTGAACTACAAAGCGAAACCCTGTCTCAAAAAAAAAAAAGATATTCCAAGCAAACAAAATCCAACTCTAAAATGCATAAGCACAAAAAAATCCAAACAGCCAAAACAATCCTGAGATAAACCATGTTGGAGTCACCATGACATTTGACTTGAAAACATACTCTATTCCCCAAAACAGCATGACACTGGCATAAAAACAGACATGCAACCAAGCACAGTGGTGTCTGCCTATAATCCCAGCTACTCTACAGGCTGAGACGCTGAGACATAAGATCAAGGCCAGCCTGAATAACTTAGCAAGACTTTGTCTTAGAATAAAAAAGAAATAAAAAGGGCTAAGAATATAGTTCAACATTCTGTGTTTAATCCCTAGTAATGGAAGGAGGAAAGGAAAACAAAAACAAAAATCATCAGACATTGTAGACCAATATAGAGGACCTGGCAATTAACCCATTCATCTACAACCACTGGTTTCTGACAAAGATCCCAAAAACATACACTGGAGAAAAGACAGCCTCTTTAAAATATGTGATGCTAGGAAAACTATCTCCATACACAAAGAATTGAAGCTGGATCCCTCCCTCTCATCTTTTAAGGATCACAGAGCTTAATATAAAACTTGAAACTTTAAAAATACTAAAGAAGCTCCGACGCCTGCCTTGTAAGTGCAAGGTCTCTAGTTTGATCCCAAGGAACAACACATAACAATGCCAGGCATGGTGACTCACGCCCACCCGGAATCAGTAACACATAACACAGGGCTGGACATGGTGGCTCACGCCTGTAATCCCAGCACTTGAGAGGCAGAGGCAGGAGGATTGCTGTGAGTTCGAGTCTCACCTGGGCTATAAAGTGGGTTTAGGACCAGCCTAGACTACAAAGCAAGACTCTATCTCAAAAAACTAAAAAATAAATAAATAAATAATTTTTAAAAATACTACAGAAAAATGTAAGAGAAATACTTCAAGCCATAGGCAAAAGCAATGATTTACTGAATAGAACTTCAATACCTTAAGAAATAAAATAATTATTAACAAATGAGATATAACAAATTAAAAAGCTTTGACTGGCACGGTGGTACATGCCTGTAATCCGAGCACATGGGAAGACTGAAGCAAGAGGATCACAGCAAGTTTGAGGCCAGCCTGAGCTACATAGTGAGTTCAAGGCCGTCCTGAAACAAAATGAAATTCTGTCTCAAAAAAAGAAAAAAATACTGAAAAGCTTCTGCACAGCAAAGTAAGCAATGAACAGAGTGAAGAAAATCTTTGCCAACTATTCATCTAACAGAGGATCAATATCTAGAATATATAAACAACTCAAAAAGAGGTTTAACAGAAGATAAAGTAGTCCAAGCAATTAATGGGCAAATGATCTGAAAATGTATCTCAAAAGCAACAGTAAGAACATGAAAAAATGTTTAAAAATCTTTAGCCATTAGAAATATGCAAGTCAAAACTACCCTGAGATTCCATTTTATCCCAATCCAATTATTATTAAAAGAAAAAAGAAAAAAAAAAACCATGTTGTTGAGGGTATAAGAGAAAAGGGTACTTTATATAGTTAGTGGAAACATAAACTAGTACAGCCACTATGGAAAACAGCAGGGAAGCTGCTCAAAAAAACATTAAAAATAGAACTACCATAAGATTCAGTACAGGGTCTAGGTAAATATATAAAGAAAACAAAGCAACCTTACAAAAGAGACACTTACATAGCTTTATTGTAGTATTACTCAAAACAGCACAGTCATAGTATTAGCCTGGGTGCCAATCAACAGATGAGTATATAGCTAAATATGTTACACATATATGACAAAGTATTATTCAGCCACAAAGATGAAATCTTATCATTTGCAGGAAAATGGATGGAACTACAGGTCATTATATTAAACAAAATTAGCTAGACACAGAAAAACAGACAACACATGTTTCCTCTCATATATCAAAACTAAAAAAAAGAAAAAAGAAAATGATGACCTAAAAGTAGAATACAGTAGACTGCTAGGGGAGGAAAAGAGGACAACCAGGATGGAGCAGAAACAAAAGAGCAAAAGAGGGGAGAAGGGAAAACGATATGATTAAAACTCAATGAATGAATGTATGGAAATGACAGTGAAACTCATTAATTTCTACAATGAACATGAGTTAACATTTATAAAAAAGTAAAAAGAGAAAAGACATTTCAAAATCCAAGAAATAAAAATAACCTAAGTGACCTATTGTACAATTTCATGTGTAATTTGAACAACTAGCATCCATAAAGAGGGAATAAAAAAAATCTGGAAGAAACAATGCCTTTGAATTTTTTAAATTAATGAAAAAAAATCTCCAATGAAATTCAAAGTGCCAAAAGCACAAGAAACAATTGAAAATTCCCCCAAAGCCATTGCATAATTAAATGGAACAAAGCAAGCCACAGATCCATAGTGGGGCACACACCTGTAACACAATACTCTGGGGGGCTGGGATGGAAGGGCCCAGCCTGGGCAACTCCGTGACTTAGTAAGATGATGTCTCCAAACTAAAACAAAATTTGAACTGCTTGGAATGCAGGTCCATGCAAAGGTTCTAGGTTCAATCCCCAATGTAAGTCATCCCCCAAAAAAACAACAGAAGAAAATTTTAAAGTCGCCAGAGAGAAAAAAACATGTTCATTTAAAAAAGAAACCAAGGAAAAGAAATGTCAACATATCAGTAAACTCAAAATACATCTGAAATCACATTCCTGGCCAACTCCTTATGGCAGATCTATAAGAGCCTGTGCAACAGAGAAACCACCAAGGCCATGATGCCAAAGCTCCTGAGCCACAGAAAACCTTAAATAATGAATGTGTATTCTTTATGTATGTCATATATTGTGAAACAGAAAACACTCAAAGCATAATGGAGTGAAGGGGGAAAAATAATGAGATTATAACAAAAAGAAGGAAACAAAGTTTACATATATAGGGGTGGGGGTGGTAGGGTGGGTAGGGTTATGGGAAAAAATGAGAATTAAGTTGTTCATATACTGGTACAAATTCTCATTGTTGAATGCAATCATGATGTGTATATGTAATGTATCAATAAAGATTCCAATTTTTTTAAAAAATTTTTTTTAAAAACTGATGGTTTTGAATGAAATAAACAGATACTTTTCAGAAGAAGTAAGAGCAGCTAAGAATTATATGAAGAAATGTTCATCATCATTGGTCATTTGAGAGATGCAGATGAAAACAACATTGAGATTTCATCTCACTCCACAAAGAATGGATGCTGTCTCAGAATTAGCCAGCAACAAATGTTGGTGAGGTTGCAGAGAAGAAGAAATCCTTCTCCACTGTTGGTGGGAGTGTAGACTCATACAACTTCTGTGGAAATCAGTGTGGAGATTCCTCAGAAAGCTAGGATTGGAGATCCCATTTGACCCAGCCATCACTCTACATACATAAAAGAATTAAAAGAATCATATGACAGCGACTATGTGCATCCACGTTTATAACAGCTCAGTTTGTGATTGCTAAATCTTGGAAACAAACAAAATGTCCATCAACTGGAGACTGGATAAAGAAGATGTGGTTCTTTTATAAAATGGAGTATTATTCTACCATTAAAAATTAAAAGATTGAGCCAGGTGTGGTGGTTCACACCTATAATTTCAGCACTTGGGAGGCAGAGACAGGCGGATTGCTGTGAGTTCAAGGCTGAGCTCAGGGCCAGCCTGGACTACAAAAGTGAGACCCTGTCTCAAAAAAAAAAATTATAAGATTAAAGTCATTCATACTCAAATGGATGTACCTTCAAGACATCCTTATAAGTGAAATAAATAGGTCACAGATATGTAAATATCATATCTTTTCTCTGGCATGAGAAAAGGAAGATGTAAATGAGTTCTAGGATATATAGTTGATACTGTGAAATAGAAAATATTTAAAATGAAAGAGGGTATCGGGGTTAATAAAGGGGGGAAAAGAATGTGATAGTAATAAAAAAGGAAACAAAGCTTACATATATATAGGGGATGGGGGGTACAGGGTAGATGGGGGAAAGGAAAAAATGAGCATCAAGTTGTGTCATATTCTGGTACAAACTCTCAATGTTGACTGCGATGATGACATGTATTCATAATGTACCAATAAAGATTTGAATAAAAAAATCAAAAAAAAATAATGAATGTGTATTCTTTAAGTCATTATGCTCTGAATTAGTTTTATACAACATCACAGAATTGATAAAGAGTAGAGCTTATCTATGAAATGACAGCTTTCAAAAACTCACCATATTAATAAAAAATAAAAATAAAAATAAAAATAAAAAATACAGTAATATCCAACATTCATTTATTTTAAAAAACCTCTCAGCAAAAAAATTTTTTAAAACTCTGAGCAAAGTAAAAACAAAATTTCCTTAACCTGCTAAAAAGGATCTACAAAAATTATCTGAGCTGCTATCATGTTTAGTGATTAAAGACTGAATGTTATCCTCTAAGAACAGAAAGAAGAATATATAATCTCAAATCTTCTAATCAACATCAGAGGACCCATCCAGGAAATGAGATATAAAAGGCAGCAAGTGTGGAAAGAAGTTATTACTTATGTCCAACAAACACAGTTACATATGCAGAAAACCCAAGGAGAGCTACAAAAACTTTTCGTGCAGACACTGACAATTCCAAAATTCATATGAAAATACAAAGAACCTAAAATAAAATACCTTTCAAACAGAAAAATAAAGCTGGAGAGCTAACACTTCATAAAATTAAGACATATAGGTACAACAATTATAACAGTGACAAAAAGACAAAAATATGAGTGGGACAGAAGAGGTACAGAGGCAAACCAAACGTGTGACAACTGAGATTCTACAAAGCTACAAAGACACTTCAGTGGAGAGGAACAGTGCTGAAACAATTACCCATCCAAAACTAACCTTCACCCTATCTCATAAAAAATAAGTGTATATTAATGACACATACTCTATACAAGAAAGTTAGGGTTACAGACCTAAATATAAAACCCAAAACTTAACATTTAAGAAAAAAATATTACACAATAACTATTATTTCATAAGTAAAGAGTTACAAAGAAACTTTTTGTTCTTGTTTAGGCAAAGACTGCCCAGAGGTAGCACCAAAAGCAAAATTCACAAAATGGTAACACTGATAATTATATTTCAGAAAAATTAAAACTTTCTATCCTTCAATAAAGACATGCCACAGGCACAAAAACAAAATCTGCAAAAACAGGTTTTTTTTTAAATTCTGTATCCAGAATATGTAACTTTTAAAAACTCAATAATAAAAAAACAAAGAATAGAAAGTTAAAGCAACTTCACAAAGAATGAGAAGAAAATTAAGCATATGAAAAGATGCTTAACAACATCATTAATAATAAAGGGACTGCACAATTAAATGACAATGAGATAGCACCAAACTTAAAATTGTTACAGTAGAAACCCTGGTTCTCTCAAGTATTAGCAGGGAAAAGAAAACACTTATATTCAGACAACAGAAATGTGAAATATTAGTACAACTACTATGGAAAACAGATTGGCAGTTTTTTAAATCTTATGTCTACACTACCATACAATGCCACTGTTTCTCCCACATATTTACCCAAGAAAAGAAATATGCTCATGCAAAACCACGTACTGAAATGTTCATGGCACTTTTTGCAGTAACCAAACACTGATAACAAGTATAATGTCTATTACCAGGTGATCAGGTAAACAAACTGGTCAATGCATAAAAAGGAAGACTAGGGCCGGGGATTTAGCTCAATGGTTCCGGCGCCTGTCTTGCAAGTGCAAGGACCCAGGTTCGATCCCCGGTAACCACATACCTAAACTAGGTGTGGAGACTCACGCCCAGCAGCAACCAGTACCACATATCACAGTGCCGGCGTGGTGGCTCACGCCTGTAATCCCAGCACTTGGGAGGCAGAGGCAGGAGGATTGCTGTGATGAGTTTGAGGCTGAGCTCAGGGCCAGCCTAAACTCCAAAGCGAGACCCTGTCTCAAAAAACCTAAAAAAAAAAAGGAAGACTACTCATATTAAAAGGAATGAATTAGTGATACATCCAACAACACAATGAATCTCAAAACAATTATACTGAAAGAAACTACATAAACAAAAAACTGACCAATTTCACGTATACACAACTCTGGAAAAAACAAAACAGGATGATGGAACAGGTGAGGGATTAAAAAGCTATCAAAGAAATGGGGGGTGATATAATGTTCATTTTTTGATTATGATGGTTCAAATATGTAAATACAGGTGAATATATATTAATTTGTATGCTTTAAAAATGCAAAGTTTATGACATCAACTATGCCTCAATCAAGTTTTTAAAAATCTGCACTGGGGCTGGGGCTCAGTGGTAGAGAACATACACAAGGCCCTCCGTTACTCCTTTATCTCTACACACATACACTCACAAAAATCTACACTGAAATTTTAAGTTTGGATAAAACTTTCACAAAGATCATACTGTGCAAAGAAAAAGATTATGAAATGAAATTTAAAACTCAGGAGTTAGCAAATTAGGACAAATCCAGTCATACTTATGCACTTGTGTTTCACTTACGGCCTCTTTCCCTATCACCAAAGAGTTGAGCAGTTCTAAAAGATACCACTTTACCTGCAAAGTCAAAATATTGGCACATCTGTCCTTCAACATTTCAAAAGACTATTTCCAGGACTCCCTAAAGATGCCAAAATCCACACATGCTCAAGTTTCTTATTTAAAATGGCATATAAAATTTGCATATAACCTGCACACATCATCCCACATGCTTTAAATCATATCTACTTCTAAAAGATGACACAACACAAACACTGTAGGTTGTTATACTGTATTGGTTAGGAATAAGGACAAGAAAGAAGAGCTGTACTTCTTCAGTACAGACCTAATTTTTTCAAACATTCTCAATCTGAGATTGGTTGAATCCACAGATGCAAGACCAAAGGATAAACAGAACTGATAACATGTTGTACAGTCCAGAAAAAGTTTGTTGACCTCTGCTATAAATCAAAAGGAGTTACATCATAAAATAAGTGGCCTAGATTATGAAATAATTTTTACAGAGGAAGATAAATGTGGTTAAGATAATCAAGAAGGTGGCTCTCCAGGATGTCAAATAAGAATGATAGCTTCCAATATCACAGCACATGCCCACACAGACATCTAGCCCCTCAAGAGATTAGCATTAGAGCCAGCATTAGATAAAAACATTTGAGAAAAAAAAATGTACCTATGCTAGGTACATTCACAAAAGGACTAAAAACATCACATCACAGTGACAATGTGCACCCATGTTTACAGCAGCTCAGTTTGAAATAGCTAAATCTTAGAAACAGCCCAAATGCTCATCAACTGGAGATTGATTAAAGATAAGTTTTTTAAATAAAATGGAGTATTACTCAGCCATAAAAAATGATAAATCAGAGATACTTATAGGTAAATAAATACACCTAGAGGCCATACACATAACTGAAATAAACAAGACACAGATGTGTAAACAAGGTATCGTTTCTCTAGTGTGAGAAATCGAAAGTGTAAATGAAGTCCAAAATGTATGACAGGTATTATGAAATAGGAAGAAAATGTTTCAAAGGAAAATGTTAACTGGGTGGGAGCAGAGGAAAGCAAAGAAGGGAAAGAAAAAATTTGATGGTAAAAAGGAAAAAACGGAAACAAAGCTTCTGTATATAGAGGGTGGGGTATTGAAGGGGGAGCAAGATGGAATAAAATAAGAATAAAGATATATTAATACAGGTACCAATTGCCAATGAGGAATGTGATCATAATGTACTCATAAAATGTATCAATAAACTCATTCCAAAAAAAAGTTAGATGTATTTCTTTTTTTTTTTTTTTATCTTTATTGGTACATTAAATATACACATCATGATTGCACTCCATAATGGGGATTTGTACCAGTATAAGACACAACTTAATTCTCATTTTTTCCCATAGCCCCACCCACCCTACCACCCCCCCATATATATAAAATTTGTTTCCTTACTTTTTTGTTACAATCTCAACATTGTCCCCTTT
>PVIR01006461.1:0-66646 GCA_004026965.1 Petromus typicus
AATCCCAGGTACCAAAAAGAAATCCGAAAGATTCAGTGAAGACAAGTTTCCTCCCTCCTGTTGGCACCCCAGTGGTACACAGCCCACCTCCCAGATTCTGTCAGCTCATCTGTCTGACGTATAATTAGCAGCCCCTTGCTAGCCATTTATGGAATTAATAACATAACTTCTTCCTGCAACAAATCCTGAGGGAACCTGGCTACAACCTACTCATTTAAGAAATTAATAACACAGATTTCTTCAACAAACCCTGTGAGAACGCGGGCTTCAGTCCATCGAGATATTTCATTAAGAGGCTGATGAAGGACGGTCCTGCCAATTTCCAGTCCTGACTACAGCCCCAAAGGGACCCCACTCTCTCGGGGACCCAATGCATGACGTGGCTCAAGAAGGCTGAGGGAGGGCCTGTGAGGGGTTCTGAGTCCAGTGGGGTGACAAGTTTTGCAGTCAGGGAATTTGGTTTGGGTCTAGATTTCTTCGAAACCATCATGGTAGAAAATATTAACTCTATGTACTTAATTTGGTTTCCAGTTGATTTGCTTGATGTATTGGTGCTGGAGAAAAAATATATTTTGTTGGGGGTCACAGACAGCAGTCATGATAACTGGGCAGTATTCTTTTATCTGGGCTTCAGTGTATTGTTGCCATTTATTCTGGCTTTGGGTTCACAGGTGGGATCAAAGCCCTAGAGTAAGATAACAATAAAGCAGCCAACAGGCATTGTCTGCTGAGGTACCTAAGAAAATAAACATGATACTTGTGCGCGTGCACACACACACACACACAGTGCAGGAGTGGAACTAACAGCTCCACAGAGAGGGCCTGGGAAGGGCATCCTGGCCTCTCACACATGGCCCCTTTCCTGCCCTTGTTTCCCTGACTGTAAGTACAGTTCTCTGTGAGACCGGCAAGACCTTCTTACTCCCTTCTCCTTTTCTTTGCCTTTGTTAACTATCCTCCAACAACTTGTCCCGCAGACCCTGGTTTTAAAATTTTAGCTTTTCTTTTCTTCTTGTCAGCCAGGAGCCATCTTCCCTCTAGCTCAGCATTTCTTTTCCTTTGAATGCTCAGGTCTCAAGTAAAAAAGTGTATGCAACTCCCGTTCTTCCCGATTTGCCCTCTGAGGCTAATAGCCGGCATTTGCTCGGCCTCGCTGAGACCCAGGCTAAGGAGAACAGCAACACCGAGATCACACCTGAGGGCCAGAAGGGTCCTCAACGCTTTACACAAAGCAGCTCATTCATTTCTTAAGACTCAGCTGCTGGGACTATTATCATCCTGCTTACAGACAACAAACCAAAGCCACAGCCAGTGATTTGCCCTAAGTCATGACTAGGAAGTTGGACAGTTGGGCTTTGAGCAGGGCAGATCCAACCGCTGAACTGGGCTGGGGGCTCTGACCCCAATACCACTGCTCTCCCAGCAGCTCCAGCTCCTCCAACTAGAGAACATGCCCAGCTCTCCTTCACATTGTTCGCAGCACATCAGTACAATGGTCATGTGTTCTTTCGGTTTCCACTTTCCTCTCCAGTGTAAAACTGTGTTGCAGTGCTAACCACAGGGCCTGCCCTGCCACACACAGGGTGAAGACCATCATCAGGGTCTCCTGGGGCCCTCACCAGCCCAAGCACTTGTGTTAAAGTTGGGGCTGAAGTCTGGCCCAGTTTGGCTGCCTGGAACTGGATGTTCTGATGTCAGAGTTGAACAAAGCGGGAAACCCCTGTTCATCTGGGTCTTCCGGTACCGGATGCAAAGGAGCCCAGAGCCAGGGCTAGTCCTTACCACAGAGGCGGAGAGCTCACGCCGCAGGAGGATGTGGCAGGTGAATGTCAACACAATGGCTATGGTGGACACAAGGGGAGCCAGAGCTGAGCTCCCACTTTGCAGGTATCCAGCTTTCTCCAGCAACTTTCTTTCTCTCTTTCTTATATCTGTGAAAGAGAAAACAGGCCAAAGTGGTCTCATTTTGCACATCAAGCACCAGCATTCACCCTTGAGTTTATCAGAACAGATGCTGGGATCTGTTGGTTACAAAATCTCCACAATCCTTGGAAAAATCTTTTGCCCTTCAGAGCAACTCAGGGGTCCCCGTCAGCCCTCTTCTTCTCTGCCGGCCCTCGGAACTTTAAGAATCCCTTAGAAGAGCACATTTGACAGCCTCCTTGCTTCCTTAGGCAGCTTCTCATCCTACCTTGAATGGTGTTTGTGAAAGATTTCTCCCAGGCATACATTTTAATAAGCTTGATGCAAGTTAGAAACTCATTCATTCTCTGAACACGCTTGTCTGTCACCGCAATGGCGGATCTTCGGAAAGCTGAATTGCGCTTGGCCATAAACATCTGGAATCAAGGTACAAACATGGGTGTTGGAGGAGAGTTGCTGAGATGCAGTCCATCTAAAAATCCAGAGATTGGAGTATAACTGCCAGGAAGAGTTTTAAGAGGAGCTGGAGTCTTTCCCTTGAGCTGCAGCCTGAGGGAATGGCTGGGGATCCTTAGAGGTGATACAGTGTTATCACTTCTATCTCAATGCCCCTCCCAAAGCCTCGTGCATTGACAGGTGGAACTTTTCAGAGGTGGCTCAATCTAGTGTGTGATGCTGGGATCAAGGGTGTGTGATTTCTACCTTACTCTACTCGTTGGTTTGGCATCCATGGGTGTGAGTGCTACCTACCCTGGGGTAGCCTGGATAGAACAAAAAGGACAGAGGAGGACCACTGTAATCACTTGCTACTTGCTGCTTCACTGATTTGCTGCCTTCAGCCGCCCATGAACTGTTTCCCCTCTGCATCGCTCCTCTGTCATGCTGCCCTCCCTTGGAGCCAGCTGACTAGGGACTGAAAACTCTGCAAACTGTAAGCTGTGACAAAAACCTTCCTCCTTCAACTTCAGATGTGTCAGCAATGAGACAATGCAATAGTATTTTGTCTCAGCAATGAGAAAAAAGTAACTAAGACCTACAATAATTACCAAAATGCAAGAGGAGTGCAGGAGAATTGGCAAACCGAAGAAACACCCCTTCTCCCTCAGTGAATAGTTAAATTCGAGTTCTTATAAAACTACACATTTCTTCTGCCAGCAAAAGAAAGCCCACCTATAAGCCCAAAGTAAGGTACAAGCCTTAACCGCAAGCCCCAAAGTGAAGCCTTTGTCCAGTGAATGAAATCACATGGGTTCATGGCACCTGTGAAGCAGTTCCTAGGGCAGAGGCCTGCTTACCTGGATGGGGATGAATACGGCATACACAGATATTCCGATGAGAGCTGTGGACCCCAGAATGAAAAAGGCATACAGCGCACAAACAACCATTAGGATAGGGATGGTGGCTGGCAAGGGACAAAACAATGCAGCTTCAAACAAGGAATAGCTGTCACTTGATAGGATGTTGAGCACCTGGGAAGAAAGTATATGGGTTCCAGTTGGGAAGGGTTTCTTGAACCTTTCCTCAACGGAAGACTTTGCAAATGAATGAAGGGGAGGGGATTGACAAAGAACCAGCCTGAGCCTGATGAGTTCTGCTGTCTCATTCTGGTACAATTTTGGAAAGGCCAGCCTTTCAGAGACTCTCAGAATCCCAAAGCAGAAAGGCCTGAGGAGTAAGTACACTACCTGGAACATCCTAGAGGGACCACTTACTGGCTACTGCAAATCTATTTGCTCCTCCTCCTCACTAACATGACTCTGTTCAAGGCAGCCATGTGCCCAGCTGGAAAACAAGGTCCAGCCAAAGTGTGAAGTGGGACACTGGGGTGAATTCATAAGGACGTCAACACTCTATGGACGGTACATCCCTTTAGTTTTCCTCTCCCTCCTCTTACCCACTATCTGAAACAGGGCTGGGATGGTTGGGTCTCTCACCTCCATCCCGACTCACCTTGAGACCTACGTCCTAGGACAAAGATAAAAAACTACCCAGCCTTGGATTGCACTCTTCCAGACGCCCTTTACATCGAGTGAAATAAATTCATTCTGTTTAACCCACTGATGTTTGCGGGTTTCTATTTTGAGGGTCCCGTGTGGAATCTAATCATAATTGATATGGGATGCTCTGAACCTCCTCAAAGAGCAGCTGTACGAGAGAAGCAAGCCTTTCCTAATACACACCACCTGTCGTTCCCTTGATTAGGGGAATTTCCTTAAATAAGCAGCGAAGATTTTATTGCTAAGGATTAAGGGTTTAGGAAAATGTCAGCTCACAATGTACAGCAGGCATGGTTTTTTTTTTAGCATGACTCTGGCGGCCCAAATGCTGCATAATTGGAATTACTGGGTCCCCCCAGTCGAACTATTTTGTTAAATACCCACGGTGTGTTCTGCCCTGCCTCCGTTTCTTCTTTGACAGACAGAAGGACTGAAGTCACCACAGAGCCCCATTCCACCTCTCCCAAGTTCTCCAGCTCCAGTGGAGCCAACCTGTCAATTCCTCCCGTGTTTTCAGTTACTACCACCTCACTTAGCAGGAGACGGGACACCCGGGGCAGGACATGGACAAACAACGGGGAGATAGGTGCCATCGAGGAAGTATACCTCACGCAAACTCAAAAGCCTTAGCATCGATCCTCTCAAGGTAGTATCCTGCAGCAGCTTACCTCGCCAACTGAGGTGTGGCTCAGCGTCTTGAAGGATACCAGGTTTTCAAAAACCAGAGTAGAGAGCGCCACCTTCAGCCGGATCGCCGTGCGGTAGTTGATGGCCCAGGCCAGGGCCCAAAAGAGGACTTTGGTGAACTCCGTGGTAAAAAGAGCTACGCACAGGCTGAGGCCAACCCAGAATTTCCCAGAGGCGTTCTCGGTGTACTCAAGGATTTGGTGAATGAGAACCGTCTGTGAAAGAGTGCGTCGGAGAGAGGGGAGGGCTGCTGGAGGGGGCGGTGCGGAGGAGCCCTCGGGTAGCGTCAGCCCGCTGACTTTAGGAGGCAAACTTTTTAATTAATTTCAATGCTGGCTGCTGTGCTTGACAAGGATTCACTTTATGAAAATTCACCCCCAAGGAGCACAAAGATAATGGCAATGTACTAAACCCAGCAGCTCGTAGAGAAAGTAACTGAAGACAACTTGGCCCAGCTGGGGACCTAGGAGGCAGGAGGGGGAGGGGCCAGCCTTGCTCACCGGCCCAATGGCGGCCATGATAATGCACAGGATGTTGGCCACGACGTCCATCAAAACCCGCGTTCTCTGGAACTTCCAGGCCACATGGCCCAGGGAGGCCTTCTCAGGACCTACTCTTTCCACCTCTTCATCCCAGAGGATTCGAAACCTGCCGTGAAAGAATGGGCAGGCGAAACAGGGTTGACCTTTCTACTTGCCGTCTGAAGCTATGTGCGTTCCAGGCAATGGCTCTTGGCACCGCCCTCATCCTATCACTGGGCCACCAGACAAGCACCATCGGTTCTTTCTTCTTCTCCTAGGCAAACGGGACCCGAGAGGAGCAGGTAATCATACCCAGGCACAAGCTGGCAGTGGGCCCCCTGCCAGGCTTGTGTTTCCCTGCCTCCTGGGCAACCACCAATTCTGACAAGAGCACAGAAGCAGCTGTGAGGAGAAAACACTTGTCCAGAGCAAGGCTCAGCATCTGCGATTTATAAGATGACTACGAGACGGGAGGGCGCTGTGAACGAGAGGAGCTGACAAGACGTTCCAGCTGAAGCTGAGCCAATCTCAGGGCCTCAAAGGCTTCAGGAAGGAGTTCAGCGTGCAGTGCAAGTGCAGGGAATCCTTTACAGGTTTCTAATTACAGCACTTACCATCTGTAACAGGTCGCTTAGGTGCTACGACTGTAGTGAATTTGGGGGAGCAAAGGCAAAAGCAAAGAACCCCAACAGGGGGCGGCCAGCCTCCAGAGGAGAGGCAGCAGTGGCAGGGCAGATGGGGTAGTGGATTCAAGGGAAGTTAGAAAGGGAGAAATAAAAGGACTTGCCAATGAATTAGATATGAGAAGAAAGGAGAAAGGATCTGGGCCAATCCTAGTGTCTTGGCTGTTCAGAAATGGGGAAAAAGGAAAATATCAAATTGGAGCCAAAGACCAAAACTTCACCTTTAACTATTTGCAAAGCCTTGGGTTCAATCCCCAGGGGCAGGGTGTCACCAGGACAGGTGTGGGGTGTGTGTGTGTGTGTGTGTGTGTGTGCATGGCAGGGCCTGCTCCATCCGGTACATATAGGCATCCACATGCAGCTGTCCAATCTGGTGTGGGACATGTGGATTGAAAATCTGGAAGACAGGCTTGTTCTGGAGAGGCACACGGCATCAAAAAACCAGTGTGTGTTTGGGGTTTAAGCCCTTGGAGTGGAGGGGACCCCTTGGAAGAGCAGAGGATAGCGTGGGAGAGAAGGGATCTGAGTGGATATTATGGAGATGGAAAGGAACAATAAAAATGGATGAAGAAATGCTGGGCATAAAAAAAGACAATTCAGTATTCCATGGGTACAAGTCTGGGAATGGGTCTCTCACCTCCATCCTGAGTCACCTTGAGACCTATGTCCTAGGACAAAGATAAAGAAACCACCCAGCCCTGAATTGCACATTGCTTACTGCTTCCTGGTAACTTTCTCTAGACTACAGATGTTGGCTAAGACTTCTTCAAGGAACAGAGGAAAAGAAGCACAGTTCTACTGGCCATCACAAGGTCACAGCTGGTAACCTGTAAGGAAGTAGCTCAGGCAGAGCACTGTGTGGTACTTCACTTTATATGGCCAAAGACAGAGTGACTTCTGGGAGCAAAGCTCAGGTGCCTTTGAGAGCGTCTCCCTGCACAAAGCCTTCCGGGCCACTAGGGCCACCGTAGTCTATGCAGCTGCTAGAAGGATCAAAGTTAATGTGTTTGCGCAGGCACAAACAACTCCTTATAAACTTTCAACCAAAAAGTGTGAGGTGATCAGCGACTACATAGTAGACTTAATTTTTTCTCTTTAAATGTAAAAGCAAGACTTGTGAATGGAGAAGAAGATGAGATTTGCTCTGTAGAAGATGGTAGCACTGGGTCTGTTTAATCTGTGCAGAAAAATTACGGATGGGGCCATATCAATGGTTAGCCTCTGGGGAGGAGACTAAGCATATATGGTTGTA
This sequence comes from Petromus typicus, assembly GCA_004026965.1. Classification (NCBI taxonomy): domain Eukaryota; kingdom Metazoa; phylum Chordata; class Mammalia; order Rodentia; family Petromuridae; genus Petromus; species Petromus typicus. The sequence goes on from PVIR01006461.1 coordinate 7,064, forward strand.
GCACCTGAGTTTAAATCCTGTTTTGTTAGCATTTTTATAATGAATGTGAATTTGGTTGGACCGATGATGTCAAAACAGCAAGGATGGGCATTTTCATTTGGTTCCAGGTAAATACATTTTCTACCCTGGGTATCTCCGAACGACTTTTATAGTATCACAAAACCCAGTGCCTATAGCTATATGTAGAAACCCAGCTGGGTGTCGACCAACAAAGTGAAAAGTGCTTTTTCAGTCACCTTCCTCCTGAAAAGCTGTTCCCACAAACCAGCTGAATAGTCCAAAGCCTCCCACCAGCCCTATCTCCCCATCAGCCCTGCCCAGAGCCTGTGCCCTGACACCCACGCAGGCCAGCCCACCTCGGAGAGCAGCTGAGAAGGGTCTTCAGTGTCCCTGGGTGCCCATTCCCACACCAGAAAAATGGAAGCACCGTCAGGGCTCCAGGACCCTTTCACAGAGTGAGCTTTTCTCCCCAGGGGACCCAAGTGAATCCTGGTACCTTTTGGCGTTGATGTCAGAGGAATCATAGGGTGACATCGGGGGCAGGGTGTCCCCCGTCAGTGTGTTCCTGTAGCCCCTGATCATCACAGGTGTGAGCCAGGAGAACGTGGCAAAGGACAGCAGCCCTGCGTCATCCACTGGATTGGATGCCAACCTGCAGACACAAGATGTGCTGGGTGCCTGGGTCACCAGAGGTCCTTGCCCTGACCTCGTGGCTTGAAAAAGAAAGGAAGGGAGCTAGAGAAAGAGGAAGAAGAGGGTGCCGAAAAGGAAGAGAGAGAAGAAAGAGAAGGGGAAGAAGGAAGATGAAGAAAGGAGAGAAAAAGAAGGAGGGAAAAAGGAAAAGGAAATGAAGAAGAAAACATCATGTTTTGTCCTTCAGGAATTAACCATCCAAGCCAGAATAAATGCCAAAGGCAGAATATCATCTGCCAGTCACTAAGCATTGTGTCCCACAAATGAAAGTTTGATGTTCATGACAGATGCTCAAAGAGAGTCCTGACATCCCCCAATTAGCTGTGGAGGACAGTTGTGTGCTGCCAGTGTCCCCTACAAACACACGTGGTGCTGCTTCTCAGCAACTTTCTGCAGCTCTCAGGAGCCTGCGTGCAGCCCGCAGTGGTGGAGAGCCAAGGAAGCCCTACCCAGTGGAGCACAAGAGCCATGGACAATGTTCTCGGTGCACATCCTTTGGGTAGAAACCTGGACGCTTCTCAGGAGGATCTGGTGGGGTCCAACCCCACTTGGCCACAGCAACCTCACTCTTTCCCTCCTCCCCTGGCTCGTGGCCTTCAAGTCCCCCTATTCCTGCTTGGGATCACCTTCCAAATGAGCTGCCTGCACCCAAGTTCTTGGCTGAGACTGAGACTCTTGAAAGAACCTAAGCCAAGATGGTATCTGAGGTTCCATTGCCTATATGTGCATGAATCCCCACTGAGCACAAGTTCCCTATAGACACTCTCGTGAGAAAGTCTTCAGTTACCTCACCTGGTGCTTACAACAGGTCAGAGAGGTGACGAGTGAGCCGGATTGTGACCCCAATGGACAGTCAGAAACACTGAGGCACAGAAAGTCTGAGCACTTGCCCAAGATCTCAGCTGTTATGGTGGAGAAACATGAATTCAGAACCATCACCTATGAGCTCCAGCACCAATCCACATTGTTTGGCCACAAAGTGTTATAAACTGGGCTCAAACTGGGCAGTTAGAATTCACCTGCAGCAAAGGACAGCAGTCCGGGCCCTCACCTTCTAATCTTCACCTCTCACCTCAGAGGGCTCGTAAGTGTGTGTCTTTGGCCCACAGGAGCTGGCTGAGGGCAGTGCAATGTCACCTCTCTGTAGAGATGACACATGGCCTTCTTATGCCCAGCGAACACATTATCAGTCTCCTTCTAACAAGGTATTGGATGATATGCTACAACTCCGACAGCGTGAATTTGAAGGTCAGGCTACCTGAGTTCCTATCCTGAAGTTCAAAGACAACTTAGTTCACTCTCCGCATCTGCATCCCAACCCCTTAGAACATGCTCTACAGCTCATTCATCAAGAGGCGGAGTCTGTTTCCTCACACTCTGAGTCTGAGCTACCACAACCGGCCTTAGCAAATGGGATTCTATAGAAGTTGCCACGTACCTACTATGAACCTGTCCCTCAGGAAGCCCTGCATGCTTCTGCTTGTTCACCTAGAGGCCCTGCCCACTGCTCTGGGGCCAACCACAAGCTGGGGGTGGCCAGACACTGAGTCGCCATGGAGTCCAGCTATCCCCACTACCCCACTGTCAACCGCCAGCCAGCCCAGGGACACAGCCTCTTGCTGAGCAGTAAATTAGTGAGGAATCTTGGTCAAGGCAGATGAATTACACAGTGGTCACAGCCTATATTACTCTATTTTATGGGTCTCCCATAAAATTGTAAGCTAAATAAGGGGTAATTATTTTAAGCCAAAAACAATTGATGCTATTTGTTGAAGAGAAGAGACAACTTGATGGACTTTCAGCATGCTGCATAACCTCTTGGTTCTTCGGTTTCCTCTCCGCTCAGATAGAAAAGTGGCTGTAAAGCACTTGGATGGATTCTGACACGTGCAAAGCTCTAATTTAACATTAGCTGTCCTCCCTCTCTCTGAAGGGTAGGAAGAGACAAGAAGCGAGTGGCGGACAACTGAGTGTTGTGTGGACAAGTGGATGAGCAGGAGGGACAAACACACAGAGCAGCTCATGAGCAGCACAGGGGGTGCCCACTGACACCCAGTCCGGAAATTATTCCTTGTAAGTCCTAGCCCGGCCCCCTTCAACCTTGCTCCTCACTTACCTCGCATAGGGACGCACAGGGATCATGGTTTTGAGGCTGGGGTCATATCTCTCCACAAAAGACCTCCGCTGACCTCGCCGGTCCAGGTCGGAGATAAGATAAGGGCCTTCACCCACCATCCTGATGTCACTCTGTAGCCCTCGGCTCTTGGCCAAGGGCTGCTTTCACTCTGCAGCAGATGGAGAGGCTTCCTGAGAAATGAGGACATTGGGAGTGAGATTGGAGCCTACGCCCCTGCTTTGACCCCCTCCACACCGGGTCTCCCCAGTTAGCCATCTGCATTTCTGAGACAGCCTGGCCAGAAGCCCCAGCGTATCCTTAACTCCATTTTGAGACCTCCTTTTTTGGCAAGAACATGTAGTTTCTCTTCATTTCCTACAGTGTGTTGTCTCGGAGCAGAAAAACTCATTGTGTGTTTTCTATTGGTAGTCAGTCCACGGCCAAGGCTAAGCCCCAGTCTGGCAGAAGACTCCCAAGAAAATCCAGTTGGTCTGTTAGTGTGACCCAGGGTGCAACCTGTCACTCACTTGTGCTCTATGCCTCAGATTCCCTCCAGGAATCTGGGCATCTCAGTCCCCTCCACCCGGACTCTCCGGGGTCAGAGACCTTTAACAGAGCTACCCCTCAGGACCAGGCACATCTGGACACACCCCTTTCCCCCCACTTCTGTGAGCACCACCCTGTTAGAAATCAATAATCCAAAGGAAGAGAACACTTTTAAGTGTGTACACTGAATCCAAGAGGACACAATGAAAACAATCCTAAGAGGGAAGTATGTGGATGTGAATTCCCACATCAGAAAATAATCTAACAATGCCTCTCAAGGTAGGAGAAAGGTAAGATTTATCCAGTTCACAAACCAGTCACTTCATTCTCCTGTCTCCTAAACATTTCCCACACTGGGTTTACTAGGACCCAAAAGACTCATTGTGAATGATCACCTAGTGCCCACTTCCTAGTTCTTATTCTACTCTTGCCCTTGGGTCTTCGGACATCTCTCTCCCTACTTCCTATAAATAAATTTTCTTCTTTACCTAACCTATGTTGAATTGTTTCACTTGTGATCAGAAACCACATTATTATAATATATATCATTATGTTGTCTATACACAGGGTTTACTTTCCTGAGTTCTCTTAGGAACTTCTCAAGGTTAGAAATGAATAAATTGGACTTCTGGGAAAATGATGAGGTAATAAGCAACAACTCATCCTCTCCAAGATTTGGAATCGAGACATTAGAAAATAAAACTTGAGGAAGGAAAAGAAAGAGAGAGAGAGAGAAAGATGTAGATGCCCAGAAAAGATCTAACAAGAAAACTAAAACATACACAGAAGTTAAAGAGACAGAACATGACACAGAAAAGGGAAGAGGTAGTCTGCACTTTTTCCCCCCGGCTCCCAGCTTGTGGCTCCCAAGAGAAGATGGAATCCACAGAGTCAAAGTGAAAGCAAGGACTGCAGAGGGCTTCGGGAGGCCACAGCAGTGGAACCCACCAGAGGACGCTGTGTGCTGCAGCAGCCTGTGACTAACTCCAGCCCGAGCACCCACTATCCCTCCCGGAGAGAAAGGCTGGACACCATGCCGGGGAGGGGCCCACTGCACCTGGAATTCAGGGTGGCTTCATTTCAGGCCCCCCCCCCAGACTGGCTGAGGGACAGCTGTAGGAGGCAGCTGTGGTCAGGGAGCCATGATCAGGCCGGCAAGAGATGCCCTGAGGAATTGGGGCCAAAAAAACACAGGCTCCACTCCCACGGCTTGAGACCAGGCTCAGCCTGAATTGCTCTGGATTTGAAAGCTGTGGAATTGGCCCCTCATCTAATCTTCTTGCCTGCTGGTTGCCTCATCCAAAGCAGATTTGGGGTTTGATTGCCTTCCTTGTCTGCATGAGATATAGCTGTCACATTCAGTACATATTAGTTATAATCAGTACCTGGGTTGTCTTGATATGTACACCATAGTTGTTGATTTCTTCTCTCGGATTAAGGGTGGTGCACAATTAGTTCTTACGATAGGTTAATACAGTCAGTTCATAAGTCGGATTTGTTCATGAGTGAGTCTTACACACCTTCGACAAAAGTATACAATGTAAAGCCTAGAAAAACTAAATGTGAGGTCTGTTTGTATCTGTGAAAGTTCACAACTCAAAGGGTCATAAGTTAAGGACTTACTGTATCCAGTTTGTCTTAGATAATACTACGATAGCTGATTTGCTTGATATCAACAGGGTCACATAGTTGTTCCTACTTCTCCAAAAGCCAACACTCCGATTACCTTTGTGATATTAACAGTGCAATAGTACATACCCATAGAACTTGGTCACTGGGCTAATTACATTGCACCCTCCCTCCCAAATTAACCTGTGTGGTCAGATCTTGCAGCAAAGGATTAGAGTAAGCCAAGCCCAAAGTACACCACTAGAAAGCAACAATGGAGATCTCTACATTAGCAACAGTTTAGATTACACAGATCCACAAACCTCAGCCCAAAACAAACAAAGCAATGGAAACATGAGAAGATAAGCCAAACTCCTCCAAAACAAACTCAGGAGCACCAAAGAGCAGAATAGTAGAAGCCATGTATCTGAATTAATTGAAAAGGTAAGAGAAGAGGGTAGAGAACAGCTCAGAGAGAACCAGATTAGCAGAATAGATCATGAAAACGAAACAATATGTAATATTCAAGAAGCACATTAGGTGGCTCACTCCTGAAATCCCAGCACTCAGGAGGCAAAGGCAGGAGGATTCTGTGAGTTTGAGACTCACCTGGGCTACATAGTGAGTTCAGGGCCAGCCTGAACTACAAAAGTGAGAACCTGTCTCAAAAAAAAAAAAAAAGGCCCCTGTCTCAAATAAAAGGGCTGAGGATTTAGTTCAGTGGTTCCAGCGCCTGTCTTGCAAGCACAAGTTCCCAGGTTCCATCTCCGGTAACCACGTACAGCAATGCCAGGCATGGTGACTCACGTCCACCAGTAATCAGTACCATGTTCCACAGTGCTGGGCGTGGTGGCTCACCCCTTGTAATCCCAGCACTCAGGAGGCACAGGCAAGAGGATTTCTGTGAGTTCGAGGCTTGCCTGAGTTACATAGTGAGCTCAGGGCTAGCCTGAATTACAAATGTGAGACTCTGTCTCAAAAAACTAAAACCAAAACCAAAAACAAACAATAAAACCATACACACACATTAATTCAGAAAAAAACTCACAGATTAAAAAAGCAAGAGTCGGAAAACAATATTCCATGCAATGAGAACTGGAAAAAGCAGGAGTTGCTGTCCTCATTTCAGACAAAGTGGATTTCAAGCTAAGATGTATCAGAAGAGACACAGTAGGTTACTAGGTATCAGTTTTAAGGAAACAAACAGGAGGAGTTAACAATTATAAACATATATGCACCAAAGGCCTCTCACCTGATTTCATAAAACACTAATGGACATGAGAAAAAAAATCCTGTGTGCTGCACAGAAGACTGTGTATTTTGCTTTTGTAGGGTGGAACAGTTATTTAGTAAGTCCATTTCTTGGAAGGTTGGTTCAATTCTGTTATCTCTTTATACTAAATTAACCAACTAAACGTGGTTAATTGTCTTATCTAGTTGATCTGTCTACTTGTTACAGTAGGTTATTGAGGTCTCTCATTACTATTGTTTTCATGTTTATCTGATTTTTCATCGACCCAGCACCGGATTCCTAGTTCAATCAGAAGATTAGAAGTCACCAAACAAACTTCCTAAATTTGTGGCTACCTGCACAGGACACCACACTACACTCACTCTGGATTCTACTGTTTGTCCCCACCCTCCTCCTACCTTCCAGCCTTCGAACTCACTACTTTCATAACTGGAAACCAACTCACATCCTTCCCTTCACTTGGCCAGTTCCACTCAGTTCAGACTTTTCTGTTTGCTGGGAAAACTTCCCTACTTTCTGTTCTATTTATCAAAACAGACTGTGAGCTTCACGTCTATCACGTTCACAGCTATATTTCCAGCGCTCAGTCACGTCCCTGTATAGACTGGGACATATGCTCAATACCATTTGTCAAGTGGATGAATGATGACTATGAGAGAAATCTTAAGACAGAAATCCTCCCCCGGAAAGCAGAAATAAGCACATGTTAATATTAAAGCATAACATAGGTTTTCCCCAAGGGAAAAACTGAAGAGATCAAAGGTAAGAAGCCAATTGAGGTAACAAATAGAATACTATTAGATTAACCCAATGAAAGTAATGGATGCACAGAAGACAGACAGTCAGGAAAAAGACTTAAGCCCAACCACACCAGTAATTGCATTAGATATACAAGGATTGGAGCACATCAACTGGAAAATAAAGATGGTTAGACCAAGTGTAAGAGCAAGGTCCACTGACATGCCACTTGCAAGAGAGATATTTTAAATATAAAGACATGAATAAGTAGAAAGTAAAGGGCTGGAAAAAGAAACACTGCTAACAGTAAGAGGTGAATATAGAATGATATATTTATGATCTTTGGACAAGGAAGGTTTCATAAAGCAAATTTTTAAAATGTCATACGGTAAAAGCTTGATAAATTCTACTACACTGAAATGACAAATTTCTGTTTATCAGAGGACACAAGTTTTATAAGATTAAAAAGAGAAACAACATGTCAATACATGATTCAATTAACTATAAAGTATTAAAATGCAGAATTTATAAAGAATTTTTAATACTTCAATAACAAAAGAACAATCAATTAGAAATGTGAATAAAGATATAGACAGACAACTGACAGATGAGCTTAATAACACATGAAACTATGCCCAATCTCTGAGTACCAGGGCAGGGCAAATTAAAACCACCATAACAGCCCATATCTCACTCTTTAAACAGAGAATATAAAAAGCCTCAGAGTCGCAAGTCTTGGCATGTGCACGAAGCACAGTAGCTCTGAAACCCCACTGGTGGGAATATAAATTATACAACTAATTTGTAAATCAATTTTGGCATTATCTGGTCAAGTTGAAGATTATCTTATTAACATAGCTGGAATGAGGGGCTTACTACCAGGAGAAGCTCTGTCGGTTCAAGCAGCCACACAGAGCAGTCACAGGCTTGTGTGCATTCTCTTCACAGATTCCCCTACCTCTCCTGACCTCTCTCCTGCCATGAGCACTGCCTTCAACACTGAAGTTCATCTAAAAAAACCACCGGGAAATGACTCAGAGGACAGACTCTCATGCAAAAATATCTCGGTGGCCCCCTCTCCAAGAAAATTTGTAGCTGCGGGCTGGGGAGTTAGCTCAGTGGTTCCGGCGCCTGTCTTGCAAGTGCAAAGGACCCGGTTTCAAACCCTGGTTAACCACATACAGTACTGGGTGTGAAGACTCATGCCCAGCCGCAATCAGTACCACACACCACAGTGCCGGGCGTAGTGGCTCACACCTGTAATCCCCGCACTCGGGAGGCAGAGGCAGGAGGATTGCTGTGATGTGAGTTGGAGACTGAGCTCAGGGCCAGCCTGAACTACAAAGCAAGACCCTGTCTCAAAAAAAAAAAAAGAAAAGAAAAGAAAAAAGAAAATTTGTAGCTGCTCCATCCACAACATTTTCTGTGGATTAGAAAATCAATGAACAAATTGTGTAAAATAAATATAGTGTAGGGCTCTTCAAGAAAACAAAGGAAGGCGCTGAGTCCCCCTATCAACCTGTGTGACTAGCCAAACATGATAAACTGAGAGGAAAATAATTTCAGAAAACTACATACACTGCTACAACAGTATGAAGTTCAGACACTGCAAACAACCACATATTTCATTTACCAGTAGCTATAGTCTAGTCGACTTTCTTTTCTCCGTGTACATGATTCTTTTTATTCCTAATAAAAAGTAGAACAGTATTTTATTGGAGAACAGTATTAGGAATCAAGATGTGAGCACTGAGTTTGTTCTCTGTTGCCAACAATATGTTTCTCTTAGACCTCCTACCAGAAGGAAGCATACGTGTGTATTAATAACTATACGTGCACACAGCTATAAATATTTCTATATGTGACTATCTGCATCTATTTTAAGCTAAATACAAATTCATGCTGATTTTCTGACTTCAATAATTTCTGTAATTATCATAATTGTATCCTCCTCTCTCTGCTTATCTGTAAAACTTAATTCTAAAAGAAAAAAAAACCTGGCTCTCCCCATGTACCATCCATTTACTTAATTGTTCAATTAAGTATATACGCACAGGAGGATCAGAATTTCCAACCCTAACCCCACAAGAAACATCTTAATCAACTAGAATATGAAGTTTCCAAGAGGAAAGTACAAGATGGGGAAAAATAGTGACTACAGTGGAGAGGCCTTGGGCAGGTGGCCAACTGTCAGTGTCTACCGCGATGAGTGGTGTGGCGGTGGATACCTTCAATGTGATACGATGACAGTAGCCGCTGGTCCTGCAGTCTCCTTCCCACCAAACCCCACAATCCCAGTTTAGTCAGGAGAAATCCACAGGCCAAGTCCAAATGAAGGGACCTTCTACAGAATATCTGACCAATACTCCCCAAGACAAAGTCCTAATAAAAAGTTTTTATTCCTAATAAAAAGGAAAACAGTATTTTATTGGAGAACAGTATTAGGAATCAAGATTGCAGATTATTTTTTTTGCAAACCAAACCAGCAAGGTTATCAAAAGCAAAGGAAGTCAATTTCCAGGGAAGTTGAACTTCCAGGGTAGAAAGACAGGAGCTGAGGGCAGTGGAGAAGAGCGAGCACAAAGCAAGGTTTTGGCTGAGACCGTGCTGTTTGGTGTCTCTCTATGAGGGATCGTCTGTGGCCTTCTTAGTTAAGAGAGTTGAGAAAACGAGATGGGGAATGGAGTGAAGGAGTTGAGATTTGTTTCTACTTATGCACATAGTAGTCTGGTCCGCCGGCACCTAAGTGCCCTGTACAGCCTCCCCCGACCAGACAGGCATTTATTTATGAATCAGAAATCACCCTACAGTTTTCCCTACCACTGGTCCGAGCCCCTGCCGTGTTTGCTGCAGAGAGACCTGGAGGGCTGCCGGCGGCCATGGGGATGCTCAGACTGAGAACAATCGGGATATTGGAATAGGCCCTTGACTCCCTGAGTACAAACCAGCTCTGCCCAGACAGGCCGCGGAGACCCGAGTACAGCACAGCCTTATTTGCAATCTTACTGCCACGTCCTCACCCTCACTGCAGCCATAACACGGGTGGATAGCCAGGCCACCCTTGTGACCCGAGAGGCAGAGGAGGGCAGTTGCAAAGACAAAGAGTGCACTCATTCTGAAATCCAACCGAAATGGTGTTGGGCAGAGAAACTCCCAGAATACAAGAATGAAAGAGCCTAAGAAGATATCAGGCACAGCAGGCTCAGCATCTCGTGTAGGACATTCTCCTCTGGCCAAGGCGACCCAGCCCTTCCTGAGGACGAGCCCGGAGAACGTTCCACCCAATCACTGGCCTGGCTTTCAAAGGCGGGGCTATCAAGAAGTAGAGCAAATGTCCCGGATGAAAGGAAGCTGAGGGAAGAGACACCTAAACACAACGCACAGTCCAGGAGGAAACATTGGGCCAGCACGGGAAGGCTAAAGGACAGTTCTGGGACAGCTGGTGAATCTGAACATGAACCACAGATCGTGCAATAATGACATCAACTTCCTGATTCTGATGGTCGTGTCATTTGATAATTATGGTTATAAAACAAAGGGTCTTTACCGTTTGGGGATACGCTCTGCAGTATTTAGGGATAATGGAACTAAATGTCCACAGTAGATTTTCAAATGCTTCAGAAAAATAATACGAAGGCAGAGAGAGAATGTTAGAAACAAAGGTGGCCGAATGCTAGCCTGCAAATCTCATCGAGAGGTAGACGGAACTTCTTTGCATTCTTCGGCTGACTTTTTTTATAAGTTTGAAGTCAGTCCAAAAAAGGCTAAGTGCTTCTCAAAGATGTGATTATAATGAATACCTAAAATGTGCCGATAAACTTAAGAAAAAAAAAAAAAAGATAAGAGCTTTTTAAATGTATGCAAATTCTCCCGAAGAGAATGAGGTTTTTTTTCTATCTATAGAACGGAAGCTGATGTTCCCACAACCTCAGGACCCCGCAGAGAGCACCCAGTGTCTCTGACACTTGTAGACAATTGTCATTTCCTTCAACTCACACCGCCACCCAGGCGCAGGGCACTCTCCGTCCTGTCCAGGCCGCACTGTGCCTCCATCCTGATCCACTTCGGACACCTTCTCCGTGTCCGCGGAGAACCCTCACCTACAACTTCTATTTTCTTGCTTCCTTTTTACTGGTACAGGGCCCTGGCAGGAAGCTGATGGCAACTTCTTCCTGAGGGAGGGGAGTCCTGAGTCCAAGGTGCCCCACCGGGGTTTCCTCCACCGCCAGGGCAGGGCAGTCAGAAGGCGCAGGAAGTTGGGGCCCGGGAGTAATTTCCTGGAACACTCCGCAGGGATTACGGGCTTGATCCGCTAAGATGGCTGGGAAGCTTGGCAGCTGGAAGGGCACTGTGCTAAATTTGGCAAACCCCCGGGGGGAAATGAGACTCTTTCCATCAGGAAGTCTGCTTTGGCTAACGTCTCTATCCCGTCTGTCATGCCGTCCTCCGCCAGGAGCAGGGGCTGCCTGCCGCGCGGAATCTGTCTGCCTGCAGTCAGGGGATGGGGGAGCAGCTGGTGAACACCGGGAGGGGCCAGCACCCGCCGGGCCTCGGCCCCGCAGCCATCACGACTCTGATCTTGGCATGGCTTTTGCCTCTGAGGCCTGGCAAGAGACGCCAGAAAGTCCCTGGGGCACCTCTCCTTGTCCACCCGGATTCACCAACACAGAACGAGTAGGAAGAGGAAGGCCTCCGTCCGAAGGGGGGGTACTGACTAGTGGGTTGGAGACCATATTCAGTTTACAGGTCCATGTAGTTGGCCTGTAGAGATTACTTTTTTTTTTTAATTTGTGGAGAACATTTAATAATTAGGAGGAACTACATTTTTTTAAGAAAAGGCATCAGACATTTGCTGAGAGTTCGGCAGCTCTGCATGCTTGGGTGGTGTATGCAGCTCCTGCTCAGCTTCCTCAGGCCACGGGGAGCCAGGGGTCCATGTTGTATTTAGCCACAGACCCCCACCAGTCTCTGTTGCCCCCTGATTCTGGGGCTCGGGATTGCTTTGCATTTATTGTCACATCGTACTGTTGTCCTTATAGTAGACTCATTTTTCCCTAGCCTTATCTCTGTCTAGGAAGTGGGACAGCACAGGATGTCTAGAGGGTGTCTCAAGAAGATATGTGGTCCACACCAACCATAGCCCGCTGATCGTCCATTTCGGCCTCTCTGACCTGTAAACTAACCACTTCACATAGGGGAACTGGACTCCCAGTTTTCTTGGTGCTGACAAAGGACATGGTCAATTCAACAGAGACATACCTTTCATCATGAAAATCTTCTGATTTCCTGGTAAGAGACTACGGCTCCTACCTCTTAATAAATCCATTCACAGGCCAAAGATTTAGCTTAGTGGTTCTGGCACCTGCTTTGCGAGTACAAGGTCCCGGGTTCGATCCCCAGTAACCACATACTACAACACTGGGCGTAGTAACTCATGGCCACCAGCAATTACTACCACACAGCTCAGTGCCGGGCGTGGTGGCTTACACCTATAATCCTAGCACTTGGGAGGCAGAGGCAGGAGGATTGCTGTGATGTGAGTTTGAGGCTGAGTTCAGGCCAGCCTGAACTACAAAGCAAGACCCCGTCTCAAATAAATAAATCTATTCTCACACACACACACACACACACACACACACACACACACACACACACTTGGAGACTGACCCCAGGGCTTTGTGCATGTGAAACACTTTACCACTGAGCCACGTTCTCAGTCCACGTAGTGAGTCCATTTTTAATTTCAAGGAGTCATACAATCCCACTCCCTCTCACAACTGAGCAGAGAGGAGAAGCTGGGAGTCTCTCTGGAGGCCCTGTCCTGCCTGTCCCTGTGACTGAGGAGGCCGTGGTGTCAAAGAGGGAGAGGCCGGAGTGAGCAGGGGCAGGAGAGACGCATAGGGTGATCCTGTCCCGCTGTCCCCAGAGAAGCTGACACAAGGCCTAATGGTAGCTCCAGAAGAGGACATCACTCCAAGCAAAGACTTCTGATCTGCTGAGAAAATGTGGAGCCTCTATTTAAAGCCTGTGAGAACTGCAGTGATGCACCATGAATCAAGTCTTTCTCTTTAATAAAACCCAGGATTACATTGTGAGTAGTTCCTGCGCTGTACATAACTATGCACATGCACATTGACAGATCTAATTTCTGTAGCTCAGACTTTGAGATCTTGTCTTCACATTTCTATTTTTTCTTTCATACAACAGAGGCTCCCAAGTTGGAAGTGTCCCCAGCCTCCTGGAGGAGCCTGTATTCCTGTGTCCTCCCATGGGGCAAGCTGAGACAGTTGTTAATGTCACCCACAACAGCCTGTCCTGGAGACAAGAGACAGGAGCCCTCAGGGTTAGTTGGTAGTCACCGATTATCACACACAAGCTTTGCCTGAGCAGGGAATGTTTGAATTCCCAGGACAAGGACAGAAGGAGTCACGGCTGTCAGAGTGGCACCTGCAATCCACTTTACCTGGGCTTCCTTCGCTCTACTACCTCAGCTTTGGCTTCTGTGGTCACTCCTGCCTGGACCCCTCCTCTCCAACTGCCCCATTTAACTGCCACTCCCACCACACCGCAGGAGGGAACTCTGGGGGACCAACATTCCCTCAGCCCACATTAAAGGGTACTCCCACTTCTGGGAGGAGCCTAGGCCCTTCCCCTCCCAGGAGGCCTTGTGTCAGTCTAGACCTTGTGTCAGTTGCTCTGGGGACAGCAGGACATCACCCAACACATCCCTCCTGCCTCTGCTCACTCCTGCCTGCTCTTCTGTAACAGAGTCGCTCCTGACCTGTCTCACATAAGAGAGGGCCAAAGCTTCCCTCCAAGACCTGTTCTGAGGAAGAAGAAAGCACCACCCAAGGCCTTCATGACTGGCCTGGCAGGGGAGGCCACCACTCACAGGGCAGACACCTACTGCAGGCCCTGCCTGGGAGAAAGCGTCCTGTTTCTTCCTGTTCTCCAAGGAAAGCAAAACACGCCTGGATCAAGAGAGAAAGGGGATCCAATCTTCATATCAGGGAAATGTCAGGCTTTCATTCATTCTCCACTCAATTTACCAAAATAAAATGGCTATTTAAGTTGTGTTCTTTTCTTGAATTAAACAGAAGGTCAGTCCAGCCCAGCACAGCAGTTAGCCCTTTGCATGTGGAAGCTTCCTGTTGTCCTTCTGCAAGCGTTGCAAACTCTAGAGCACAGGGCTTGTCTGCTTCCTTGTGTCCCTCTGTGCTTTGCCCAGAGCAAGTGAGCAGTCGCAAAGTCAGGGAAAGGCTTTCACAGTGGCCCATGGACTAGGTAAGAAGGAGCAGAACCCCTAAACTTAGAGATAGCAAATCTTGATTCACTTTTGAGAATGAGTTAGATGACCTGAGAGATCTTTCGTGCCTAACTCACATGGGTTTTCGAATGACGTTGCCAAAACATATAGGCACCTCGTCCTCCTCACACCGTAGTCCTGCTTTCCTCAGTATTGGTTAGTTGCCTGAAGTGGCCCAAAGATATCAGATGGTAAATTCCAAAAATAAACAACTCAGGGGCCAGGGATTTAGCTCAGTGGTTCCAGCACCTGTCTTGCAAGAGCAAGGGCCAGGGTTCAATTCCCCAGTAACCACATACAATACTGGGTGTGGAGACTCACGCCCAGCAGCAATCAGCATCACATACCACAGTGCCAGGCCTGAACTACAAAGCAAGACCCTGTCTCAAAAAAAATAAATAAAATTTAAAAAATAAAAATAAACAACTCCGAACTTCTAAGCTGCACCATGCTGAGCAGTGTGAAAGCCTCATGCCGCCCAGCTCCCTCCCATCCCGAGCTGAGCCAGCCCTTTGTGGGTGCTCTCTGGGCTCCCCACCTATCAGTCACAGGGCCATTGCCTTGGTTATCAGATGGGCTGTCACAGAACTGCTGGCTTGTGTCCTGTGTCTGATTGGATCCCCACAAGAGCAGGGGTGCAGTTTATTTCATTACCGGATATTGTTACAATTGAGCTGTTTCACTAGTTACTCTTCTGTACTGTACTAACAAATTTAACTGTATCACAGCTATGTGGGTATAGGAAAAAGCATGGTATACAGAAGGCTCAGTACCCTCTGTGGGGCTGGAAGGGATCCTCTCATCCCCTCAATGGCAGGGGACTGTGTATGTCACACCTGCCTGGGTCTCTTCCTACTGTTATCCTAGGCAATTCTCCCCCCTGCTGGTTGTTTCTGGCTTCTCTCCTTCTGGAGAGCAACAAATTCCCTGCCATCTCCTGACCTATTATTCCTCTTCCTCTCCAAAAGGAGGTGGCAATGGGGACCGCCTGGCGACTGCTACTGAACTGAGTGTGTCCTCCAAGGCTGGTTCCCTGGCCTGAGAGTGGGCAGGGCCAGCGAGGGTTTTCTTTATGCGTGGCCACAGTGTCCCACCAAATTTGTCTCCGCCCCTTCCTCAGTGTATGAGGAGCCCTGTGAATGACATCATCTGACATTTGCAGAGCACTCTGTGTGTTCTCTATCCAGTGACCTTCACAACACCCCAGGGCCTCTGGGTACAGCAGACTCCCTCTCTCAGGCTTCCAAACACATTCAGATTCTGATGCTGCCGGGTGGTTGGAAAAAGGATGCCGAGCCAGTTTTGCTCCTGCTCACAAACGACAGGCTGAGCAGAGATAGATTTCTCCCAAGACAAACAGTATTTTGGTAGGAGGGAAAGCAGACTGGGGACAGACTCTGGAGAGGAATGATGGGGAGCGCTGTCCGGTCTCTGCCCACGCTAGTCCTTCGGGGAGAACAGATCCATCTCACACAGTGCACAGGGTCACCCAAGGTCAGGGATGCAGATGGGCCAGGAGCACAGGCAGGGTGCAGGGGAAGAAGGGTGCTTAAGAACCCATTTGAGCACAGGGAAACCAGAAACCCTTGTTGTTTTCCTCAGCCTTTAGAAACAGTTCTATTTTGTGTGCTCTCGCACGACTCTGAAACCAAAGGCTCCCTGACATAACGGGATTCATGAGCCATTGTGGATGCAAGCCAGAAACGAAGGACACTTTCCTGAAACCTCCAGCAGCAGAGAAGGGTAATGGGGGAAACGTCCATGGGATCAGAGCTAACAGTGTTTTTATAAATGCTTGGGAGGAAACACTGGACCTTGTGCTGCCTATAGACATAGTTTTACAATAGCTAAGATCCAAGTTAATAGGCAGGCAAAGAGGGATCTGCCCTTGAGAGACTCAGTCTTTTGTATGCAAAAGATGAGACACAAGATGGTGGCTGGAAGTGAATCTGAAGAAAACTAGGCCTCAAGATGGACACACAATAGCCAGGCCTGAGGGCTCCTTAGAGATAAACAGCAACTTGAGATTTGACTGTGATTAGCAACCCTGTCCTGCGAGCTCAAATAGGCATCTGGACTCATAGGTGAGTGACCAGAACATCTGGACTCACCCTCTCATCCCTTTCCAGGAATTCCTTTGTTTTTTCCATGCACCCTGGCACAAGACACATTTCGCTATTGGATCAGTATTACCTAAACAACAGTGCTGGCTTTCCTATAGGTTGGTTGTAGTTTGACCCTCATTGTAACCACACTGTGATTTCACTGTATAAACTACACTGGAGAAGGGCCTCAGTGACTACCCACTCAGGACCCTTCCTGGAAATTCAAAAGCTTCCTTCTCCTTATTTCCCTTAAAGTTTCTGAACTTCCTCCTTTGAATCGCAACTTCTTTCCTTGGTGTTGTGAGACCATGAACTCAACACTTCTGATATCTAATGAGTTGGGTATTATGTCCCCATAACAGGAGTCTGGGATGACTCAGCATGGGAAAAGCTTAGGGCCAGATGAGCTGTCCATGAGGAAAGTAAGCTTTGCTTCTGGGTTGTTTGGGATTAGTGGTCTAGAAGCTTTATAACAAATATAGCATCTTGGCTATGGTGGTCAGCTTTGAGGGGATTTAAGTCAAGGTTTCAGCATAAAGAGTCTCTTAATTGGTTTCATTGGCAGCTATCAACTGAAGAAATTCCCATATGTCTTTCCTCCTCTATTATCTGGATTTTGTCCTTAAATTTAGGAAATTTTGCCTTTTTTAATCTTATGGTTATAGGTAGATAAGCTAGTTAGACATCTAGTAGGCAGTTAGACATGATGCACCTGGAAAAGTCCGCAGAGAAGTAGCCAACATGGAAGACAGCAAAATAGATCTCCACTGAAGGTTAGCATTACCAAAGGAGAAAACTACCTACCCCAGGATAAACAGCAATGACTAATATTCTAAGTAAGTGTCAGTCTCCAAGGTAGAGGGCGAAGATCTTGACCCACTCACTCCTGGAAAAGACCCCAGATTAAAAATTCTTGTACACTTGTTATATGACTTGATTTCTCATTGGATCCCCATTTAATCAGTATTACCTAAGCAACTATAATTGTTGTAATCTTATTGGTTCATCGTGGTTTTGTCCATTTTGTGATTTCTCATTGTACCAATATTACCTAAACCACTGTATTTGCAATGTTACTGGTTGACAATAATTTTTTCCCACCTTAAATCTGCCTCATCTTGTGGCTTTGCTCCATAAAAGGCCCTTGGAAAGTGAGGTGAGTGGATCTCCCACTTCTGGGTCCCGTTTTTGTCCATCTTAGGCAGAAGCATTCCTTCTCAATAAAATTTTTCCTGCTCTTAACCTCCATCATTTCTAAACTTCATTCTTCAGTTTTAGAGAATGCAAACTCACATTTCAGGTATCTAGCAGGTTGGGAGCTAGGCTTGCTCCCCTATATCATGGTCAGTACAGTGATATACATATATACATCATTCGTTCACATGAACATCCTTTTTTCAAAACTACATATGCATCTACCAGGAGTCCATGGTGGCAAATAGAAATCAGTGCTTGGTAGGAAAGAGAATTTTCTCAGCTCTGGGGTTGAATGAAACCTTTATACTAAAATAAATCTCTGTCTGAAATCTTCAAATGAAAATACCACACGTGCATGCCTGCACACACATACAGTGACTGCTATATATTAAGAGAAAGACAGAGATAGAAGAAAGAAAGAGAAAGAAACTTAGTCCAAAAGCAGTAGTAAGTACTTAGAAGTTAGCAGGTAGAGTTATATAGACTCAATATCATGTAGTTGTTAAGAATAGGAACTCTAGGTTCAGGGATTTAGCTCAGTGGTTCTGGCCCCTGCCTTGCAAGCACAAGGGCCCAGATTTGATCCCCAGTAACCACATACAATAGTGCCAGGCATGGAGACTCATGTCCACCAGCCATAGAACCACATACTACAGTGTTGGGTGTTGTGGCTCACAACTGTAATCCCAGCACTTGGAAGACAGAGGCAGGAGGATTGCTGTGAGTTCCAGGCTGAGTTCAGAACCAACCTAAACTACAAAATGAGACCCTGTCTCAAAAGAAAAGAAAGAATAGAAATGTTAGATCTCTAGAATCAGATCTGACTTCTAAGTTTCTAAATCTCCATTTCTCCAACTCCAGAATGAGAACACTGTCTCCAAGTATTATAAATGGAGGATTCACTTAGCTTTGTAAATGAAGTGCTTGGTGCAGCGTCCTCAACATAGTAAACGCTCATTAAATTGTAGCTATTGACCATGAGAAATAATTTTTAAATTAACATGATTTATCAATAAATAAAAATTCTACCTTTCAGGTTGGCATTA
Organism: Petromus typicus; assembly: GCA_004026965.1. NCBI lineage: Eukaryota > Metazoa > Chordata > Mammalia > Rodentia > Petromuridae > Petromus > Petromus typicus. The sequence goes on from PVIR01006461.1 coordinate 25,671, forward strand.
GGATCCATCTGGTAGAAACACATTGAAATGTCATTGAAATGCATGGGGTTGGGTTGTTTGCTTTGCTTGTCTACTGAACTAAAGAGATACAGGAGGAAAAACCAAAGTTGACACCAGACAACCTCGCACTGTGATGTAGAATTTGAATGGACTTTTAAAACAATAGGGGAAGAAAAATAGCAAGATTCGTGGACCAGAAATACGTGCATATAACAATTAGAGAACAAGACTCCTAATGAAGAATAAAAATATTTCACAGGCAGAAAATGTGGATTGTGGCCTCTGCTCCACCCCTCATGGCTGAAGGACCTAAGCAAATCCTTTGATTCTGAGAGCTGAGATGAGAATTAAAACTCACCCCACACACATCCAAAGGGTCATGTAGTATCTTCAGGACCACAAAAACTACACTGATCCTGAACAACTAAATGTTTCCTTGACGTGACTGGATCATGACGTTTTTGTAATATGCCTGTTTCCTCCTTTGCACTGACTGCCCCGGAGCTGAAAGTGAAAACCAGACATCTCTAGAAACTGCACCATTCCTACATTTCCTGTACGATGATCTACATGGAAGTGCTCCATGAGCTCTAACTCAGGATCGGAGTAATGCCTGGACCATAGGGTGGGGAGGAAGCAGAGCGGGAAGCACTCCAGGGATGCCCAGAGCAACTGAGATCTTCATCCAGGAGCAGAGGTTTACTCACCACTGTGGCTTTCTCTAGGGTACAGAGCAGATCACAAAGCATTTAGGATCCAAAGATTTGGTAAGAAACCATCATTTAAAAATTGGAAAGAGCTGCACAAGGGAGGCCCATGAATGGATAATCACACTGCTGAGGGACCAGCCTCTCCATCCACGCACTCCTGGTCCCCCAGCCCTGACCAGTGTTGGGGTGTGGCCCTTGTCCCAAGCTCCACAGTTTCAGCTGCCCTCCTCACTCTTTGTCTCCCATTTCAGATTCCAGTTCCAAGCCAGCCTGTTGAAGGTCAGGGGTGTGACTGTGAGTAAGATACTCCTCTGCCTGGGACTCAGCTTCTCTCTATGAAATCAAAGATAGATCTGCAGCAGACGAGGATTCTCGACCCTCTTTTGTGCCACAGACCTCTTTGATGTTCTAGTATATTCTCAGAATGGTATTTCTAATGTTCAAAACAAAGTACACAAACTTACAAAGACAACTAGCTTACTGAAATATGGTTATCAAAACATACACGAAAAGACAAAGTTGGGAACAATAAATGATACTTTTCTGTGTAGATGCAGTAAGTAATATGACCTAGCAATTGGTCTATGACTAGTATAATTTCAAAGCATCAATCCACATAAATGTCTATTTTGAATTTCCTGAAGCAAATGAAATGAAATTTGAGAATACCTTTTTGTGTAAAAGTTAGTTTTTTGTCGCTTGTTAAAACCCAGGGAAAAGCTAAATTTCAGTTAAAAATAAAGGTAAACTTTTCATCCATATATGTAGAACCTGGAACCTAACGCAGAGGTGCATGGACCACAGGTTAACCTCTGGACTGCAATCTCCAAGACATGTCTGATTCTGACACGATAGAATTCCACTGAGATTATCTAAATGAAACAGTGCAGTGAATAGGGGTCATCAGAGACAATGGAGTGAAATTTTAAATCTTAACAGCTGGTCTCAGCGTGTCTTATAAATTAGAAATTGTGTTTGTTTAGAAAACAGTTCCGAGGTATCTCTTGGGGAAGACCATGAGACCCTGAGGACTTGCTTGACAAGGAAAGCCCTCACAAGCAAGAACTTAACTTCTCTGAATAAAAGTCTAAGATTGAGAAGTGAAGACAGAGAAGACATAGGATATTGGTGAACAGCAAGCAATGGACTACCAGGATTCAAGTGTGAGCTGTTTCCTTCTCCCCCCTGGTCTCTTTCACAGTGTGAATTATAAGCCAATATGTAGTTGTCCTTTAAAGATCCTCTGTTTGGCAGTGTTTCGCTTCCAATGGTGTCTAGCTCTTGAAGCAGAAACAAGGCAAGAACAATAGAATCATCACCACCCTTTGTCTGTACCTCTTTCAGCTGCCACAGTGGACCACATTAATTGCCTATCCTGAACTGTCTGCTGCTCTTGACCGGGAAAAAAGCTGGACCTAGTGTCCTGAAAAGGAATGGGAGGGGTGAATTTTTTCAAGTCTTTTTTATTGACATTTTAGATACACATAATGATAATATTCATCACGGGCAATTTGTACCTGTACATGCTATACTTGCTTCTTCTTTTTCCTCCATTCTCTGCCTCTTCCTTCAACCCTCTTCTTCCTCATTCACAAACATATTATTTTTTGTTTTTTTCCTTCTGTCTTCTTTTTCTTGTCCCTTCCTTTCCCCTTCCCTCCCCCTTGAACATTTGAATATTTTTTTCTCATTTCACAATACCTATTACACATTTTGGTCCTGGTCATTATTTACTCTGTGGTTTCTCACACCAGAGAAATAATGCAATATTTAGCCATGCCTGTCTGATTTATTTCACTTAAGAGTTTGGTCTCAAGATGCATCCATTTAGCCATAAATGTCTCAAGCTTATCCTTATTTATGGCAGAGTAGTACTCCACTGTATAAAAATTGGCATCTTCTTTATCCATTCATCAATAGACATTTGGGCTGTGTGGGTATAAACACGGATATGCATATATCATTGTGGTATGATGCTTTCAATTCTTTTGGAAAGACTCCAGGCCGGGGGTTTAGCTCAGTGATTCCGGCGCCTGTCTTGCAAGCACAAGGGCCCAGGTTCAATCCCCAATAACCACATACCATACTGGGCGTGGAGACTCATGCCCGTCAGCAATCAGTACCACATACCACAGTGCCAGGCATGGTAGCTCACGCCTGTAATCCCACACTCGGGAGGCAGAGGCAGGAGGACTCCTGTGATGTGAGTTTGAGGCTGAGTTCAGGGCCAGCCTGAACTACAAAGTGAGATCCTGTCTCAAAAAAAAAAAAAGGGGGGCCGGGGAGTTAGCTCAGTGGTTCCGGCGCCTGTCTTGCAAGCGCAAGGGCCCGGGTTCGATCCCCGGTAACCACATACCATACTGGGTGTGGAGACTCACCCCAGCAGCAACCAGTACCACATACCACAGTGCCGGGCGTGGTGGCTCACGCCTGTAATCCCAGCACTCAGGAGGCAGAGGCAGGAGGATTGTGATGTGAGTTTGAGGCTGAGCTGAGGGCCAGCCTGAACCACAAAGCGAGACCCTGTCTCCAAAAACCTAAAAAAAAAAAAAAACTCCAAGAAGGGGATAGCTGGGTCAAATGGAAGCTCTAGTTTTAGTTCTTTGAGGAATCTCCATGGGGATTTCCACAGTGGATGCCCCAGTGTACACTTGCACAGCAATGGCAGAAAAGGGTTCCTTTTCCTCCACAACCCCTCCAGCACTTATTTTTTGGTTTATTTCTTGATAACAGCCATTCTTTCTCGAGTGAAATGGAATCTCAGCACTGTTTTCATTTGCATCTCTCAAATGACCATTGAGTTGAATGTTTTTTCTTATGTTTATTTGCTGTTTCTACTTCTTCATCTGGGAAGTGTCTTCATTTCAGATGCCCGTTTTTGAGTTCAGTCTTTAAATTGAGGGGGTCTTATTTTTTTTTCTTTTTTTTTAGTTCTTTGTATATTTTAGATAGAGTCTCAGGAACAGCTGGCAACATCTTTTTCCCACTCTGGGTTGTCTCTTCACCCTGTTGGAGATTTCTTTTGTCATGCAAAAGCTTTTAAACCCAGTGGTGGTTTGTGATTCTTCTTGCGTGATTGAGGTTTTGTCACAAAGTCTTTGCCTACACAATGTCTCCAAGAGTTCTACCTAGTCTATCTTGCAGCAGATTTAGTGTTTGTTTTAATATTTAGATCTTTGATCATTTTGATTTTAGAGTAATGCATGGTGAAAGATACGAGTCTAGTTTCAATATTCCACACATGGAAAGCCAGTGTTTCCGCACCATTTAGAGTGTCTTTCTTCCAGTAAAAGTGCTTGGCTTCTTTGTCAAAGATAAGGTGGCTGAGTGTTTTTGGAGTTGTTTCTTCATCTTCTAATCTGTTCCATTCATCCTTGGGTTTACTTTTTGCCAGTACCATGGTGCTTTTGCCACAGTGGCATTGTAGTCAGGGATATAGCTCTATTCTAAGGTCTGGACCCCAAATCTGAGGGACTATTTCTCTGCTGTTCACTACTCTGCCATCTTCCTGGAAGTAACCTGAAAAAGAATTTTATAAAGCAAAAAATGCATACATTTACCACATAAGAAACAAAATAACCCAATTTTTAAAACCCCAAATAGTACTTTTCAAAAACTGTTTTATTGGAGCAGTAGTTGTCAAATTTATCTGTACTATAGATTCTTCTAAAGTTTATAAAAATCCTGACACTCATTTTTTATGAAAACCAAGTAAACCCAATTCACTGAAAGTAGACAGCAATATTTAAAAATATTTCAAGTGACTCCTACACCTGGCCAACATCAAGAATCAGCCCAGGAAGACAGGCTACCAGCGGAGGGGGGGGACAGGGCAGGTGGGATGGGCCTTCTAGACCGAGTGGCCACAGCTCTCTTTTCTGTCCCTGACCAGAGACCAGCACTTTCCTGGTGGAATCTCTATGAGTCCTGCCAGTTTTGAAACCAGCAGGGCCTTTCCACATTTTTGGGAAGAAGCTGCCATCTGCTGGCCTGGTCAAGGACAACAAGCACTACATTTGCAGGACCAGGACCTTTAAACCAAGTGTCGTAGTTGCCACACAGTTCTTGGAGCTCTGCCTCTTGTCCACTAGAGGCCACTGCCCCAAAGCAGCTCTAGGACGGGCAGGGTCCGGTCAGAAGAACCATTTTGCTTTTCTTGTTATTGCTCCATTCACTTATCATTAGTTGTTACTATGCGGAGAGGACAAAAAGCTTAGGATTTTCAATTTCACCCTAGACATTTCAGAGAAAAATATGAGCAAGATGGATTGACAGTACCCTAGCTTCTGGGTAGATACATTCCTCAAGGAGTTGAGCTTCACTCTACTGGTGGAAGGAGTCTCATTCCTGGGGGAAAGGAGGTGCTGTGCCTTCTAGTGTCCCTCAAGCGGTTGGTGAGGCCATGGGTGATCTCCGGCTAGGTGCAGGAGCCATAATGCCCAGAGGCTGAGTAACTCCACCTGCTGGTGATGGTGACGCAGGGTCTACCATCTGGGTGGATGCAGGGTTGTGGCTCCAGCAATGTCAGCTGTAGCAGCAACACCAGAGGCTGCTGCAGTGCCTCTTCGCTGTGCAGTCACCTTTGCAATGGGGTGGGGCCTGGTACTCCACCCAGGGCCTGAGGAATCAATACACCCTCTGTCAATTCCCCTCCCAGCCCCAGGACCTCCTGTAGCTGCAGCCAGTGGAACCGAGCAATGCCAGTATCTTTAGGGGGAGTTCATTCCCCTGGTCAGGGACACCCTATTCCCCTCACATGGCAACACTGTTACTGGGACCTCGGGTGCTTTGTTCTTCCCAGTGATCCTTTGCAGTATCTTATTGCCCTGAGTGAAGAATTGAGCAGAACACGTGAAAAAACAGCAATATTTTACATTTATTTGAGTTAGGAGAACTCTGTGCTACTGAGTGCAGAGCAGGCCACTGAGAAAGCTCACAGAGAAAGTAGACAGCAATATTTTAAAATTCTTTAGGTGACTCCAACATGTGGCCAACACCGAGGATCAGTCCGGGAAGACAGGTTACCAAGTGGAGGCGGGGACGAGGCAGGTAGGATAGGCCTTATAGACCCACAGTACCAACAGTCTTCTGTATCGTCTCTTCTGACATCAGATTTAGGTTGTCCTATCAAAAACCTGCTTGGTTTCACACCAGAAGCATTGAGGATAGCATTCTCTGATTGGTCTCCAGGGCAGGACTTGGGCACGTGCATCCCAGACCTCCATGTCTGACATGTCACACCCTCTTGCTCAGTCAGCTGTCTACTCTGCCTCAATACCAAACCCCAAACCCACTTTTCTTCACACTTTGACCACTTCACTGTCTTTGTCTTGATCTTCCTGAATTTACCAGCACCACAGAGGATCAAACTCAGGCCCTTGTCAAAAGCCTTAAAGGAGCAAATGATGATTCAACTGTTTTGCAGGAAACATTCATTCTAATGAATGCGTGGCAATGTCTTGCTGCTCTTGCCCAAGGTCATGATTACAGTTGCACCAAGTCCAATGTACAACAGTAATATTGTTGGGATCCCTAAAACCTGGGAGAAGACAATAGGTAAAGATAGGATATGAATTTGCCTAGAAGCAATGCATGCTGGGAAGGAGCTTCACAAACAGTGAAATCAGCTCCTGGCTGCACCTGTACTGCTTGAACCCATCCTGGTGTCTCAGGTGAAAAATGCTCGTCTTAGATCTGCTGGGTACGCAGTGTGGCTGACAATGCTCTGGGTACAGCTGACACTCTTGCTGCTCAGTGAGGCTGTCAGTCCTTCTAACCCAGCTCAATGAGAGCCCCCTCTGGCCTAGCCTGGTCCCGGTCACCCGAGGTAGAAGCCATCTTTGCTCACTCCATCATATCAAGCATCTCCAGTGGCCACTGCACCCAGAGTTATATTCACCTGGCAACACTACAGCTCCACACGGGGGAATGGGACAGTATGGGGGCTCCTCAACACTCTTCATGCCCCCCCCAAAAGGAGGAGGGGAAAGGATGGTGGAAAGAAATAACAAGATGAAGGGATATTTAAGAAAAGATGCTCACCTGGGGAAGGCTCTAGGGGAAAAAAAAAAAAAGTACCACTAGAAAACTCTGGGAAGAGAATGGAAGGTGAGAGACACGTGTCACCATCTTCAGGTAAAAAGGGTGTCTCTTCTGCTTGGCCCAGAAGTTGCATCATCCCTGGCCCTTGTTCCCACCTGCAGGGATTTGTTTGCTCTTCTCTCTGCCTTGAACCTTCTTCTTCTTGCCCAATCCTCTTCATCAGAGTAAATGTTTGCTCATCATAGGTCTCAGTGAGTGGCAGTCACCCTTCTCCCTGGAAGCTGCTCTGACTGCCTATACACCTGCTCTGTCACCACCTCAGGTCCCTCTGTTCTACAATGGCCTGTTTATTTGTGTACTGTCTACCTAATCTTCACCTATCCTAGAGCAAGGATGGAGGGAAATACAGGTTTGCTGAATTAATTTTTTTAAGGAAATTTTAGGACAGGCACCATCCTTTGAAAACTAAAGTACTTTGAGATTTAGCCCCTTATGGGGGTCTCTTTCTAACTGAAGATAATTTTTTCCTTTCTAGAAACCTATAAACATGTTAGAGGGGCAAGGAGGGAATAAATGATCTTATTTCCAATTAGTATCAGTTTTAAACTAACTAGTCCATCTGTTTATCTAATCCATAAACAACATAGTAAACAGCTACTATTTTGGGCCTGCCAAGGACCTATACCTATTTCTCCTTTACATAGGAACAGTCCTCCAGCTCTGTTTTAGGGGGCCCCTCCATTGTCAGCGTCTACTTTTCAGTGAAGTAGTCCACAGCTCCAAGCTCAGGTCTGGATAAGTGACTTGGGCTTGATAATTGTATTCTAATTATTTAGCACACGATTGGTTCTGGACAAGCATGTGACCCAAACTGACCCAATGAGACAGCCCTGAAACTTCCGATTGAATCATCAGGGTCAGAAGACCTAGGTGCTGAGTTGGTCTATATTGGGAGCTCCATTGCTCAGGGAAAGTGAAAGACAGTTAGAAAGTGAAGCCAAAAGAAGAGAGAAAGAAGATAGAGCCCTCAAGATGGACGTCCTTCAATCCTAGCACCCAGCACAGTTTTTTTCTGGAATATTCTGTCACACAGACCAATAAAGTACCTTTTCCAGAAGTCAGTTTGAGAATTTCTGTTGCTTGCAACTAAACAAATCTTAACTAATATGGAAAGCAAAACAAATGATGAGACTTTTTCCTTTGTTTTGTTTTCTACCAAATCAATGTATCATTTGCAATACTTCTAACATAGATCAAAACACTATAATGCACTATTACATTACCAAGTAATTTTGTAGCATATGAAATACAACGTGGTTTCAAGCAAGACTAGTTTCTAAAGCATTGTTTTGCATTTCCTCCTTTAATCTCCTTTTCCATCCCAGCACTGTCACCATACTTCAGCCCTGCCTCCAGGGGATGGAACCATTTCTAGGCCAGAAGGAACCACACCATGGGCTGCAAGGCTTGCAGGTATACCTGGGTACCCTCTGAGCTAGGCCGCCAGCCTTCACATGGCCTCCACCTCTCCCAGACTCAGCGAAGAGCGGGCTGCTGCCAGAAGGCCTGCAAATGACAACCCGGGCTGCTTCTGCAGGACCTGGGGCCTGTCAAACTCCACAACCTAGAGAAAGGAGACAGGCCTTGACAGCGCAAAGACACTCATGAAAGAGGACTCCTGGAACTGCTTCAGAAACAGGCAAGAGTCACAGGACGAGTGTGCTTGAAGTGAGGGGGAGGATTTTGAATGGGATTAATGACAATGTGTCTTTAATAGCAGTAATTTCTTATTTATATATGCACATATATGTATGGATATTTTGCCCCCCAAAACTGTATACCCACTTGAGCAGTTTGCAGTACCAATGAATGTCTGGAAGCCAAAGGCCACCCCGTTGAGCACCTCTTACAACTGTAGAGGTAACTTGTACTAATCTCCTGGTGGCTCGATAAATTTAATATTAAAATACTTATGCAGGTTTTTGTCTCCTGGATATATACATTTGTGGTGATACACTCTGTTTGAGAAAGTGGCCAATCAGAGTATATATCAGAGCTTTATACAACTGTTAAGAGAAAGATACACGGTCTTTTCTGCTGGACTGAACAGAAGACACTGCAACCAGCCTGCTATTGGGCTGGGACACAGAGAACCCCTGAGACCCTCATGTGGAGTTTTAAAATGATGCAGGGGCAGAGGTGGGCAAAACTGAGTCCTTGAACCCAGCCTGGACCTTTCCAGTGTCAGGAGTCTACAGAGCTTTCCTTTTGTTGAGCCATTTGGGTGTTGCTTTGGATTGTTTTGTGGTGGCATATACATAATAGTTATCATTTTAACCATATGTAGGTATACAATTCAGTAGCCCTAAAAACACAAGAACAATGCTGTGAAAGCATCACTATATATTTATATAAATATAGATCCAAACCACATTCATCATCTTCACCAAAAACTCTGTATCCATTAAATAGCCTGCCTTTCTCTTTACCATCCACACCTTACTCTTTCTATTTGAACTTGCCCATTCCAGATACAGTACTTCACATACACGTGATTGTGTAGTATTTGTCCTCCCATGTCTGGTTTATTTCATTTAAGAGTGTTCTATAGGCCCACTCATGTTGTACACATATCAAAAGCCTGCTCCTTTCAGGACTGTATAACATTATTCTGTCTGTACAGATCACATTTTGTTTATCTACTTATCTGGTACTGGACACTTGAACTGCTCCCATCTTCCAGCTATTGTATTCCAAACACTGGTTTACAAATATCTGGTCAAGCATCTGTTTTCAAACTCGTAAAATATATAACTGGAAGGGGAGTTGCTAGGCTATGTAAGAATTCTATGTTTAAATTTGTGAAGAACTGCTACACCATTTTCCACAGTAATGGCATCATTTTATTTTCTTATATGGTAGCAAGTGAGGATGCAGATTCTCCACATCCTCACTAACATCTGTTATTTTCCTTCATTTTTTATTATAGCCATCCTCATAAGTGTGATGTGTAGCTCATTGTCCTAGGTGGGCTTTTAAGTTGCTAGCACTCAAAAAATCCTAACTAGTTATCAAGTTTGGATTCGTGTGACTATTTGACTCAGTAAGGCATACCCATCTCCTGAGTGTGGGTGGCATTATAAACACTTCTATAATATGCAACCACAGGCCTGGCTGCAACCTGCTCACCTTTGCTCTACCTTTCCCCAGGTTCAGCAGCCACACATACTGATTATACAAATACAGCTCAACTACCACAAAAAAGCAGCAGGTGTGATGTTTCTTTTGCATGACAATTGATATTCTCTGAAGTACTTTCACATATAGGTTCATTTGACACTCTTTACTGTGAGCTGGGCACACCCTTTCATGGATGAAGAGATAATGGCTTAACAATGTGAAGTGGTTAGTTCAAGGTTCCAACATAAGTCAGTCTGAGAATCTATGCTAAATGGAATCTTGTGTGTGGAGATCCTACGTCTCCTGCATGCCAGTTCACAAGGGCACTACCAAAGACTGTGAGTTCAGGCTGCTTGGCATGATATCTCATCTTTCCTTTTATTTATTCACCCTTGAACAAGTTATCTTCTTCTTTTATAAGCTCAGATCCTTCATCTGCAAGGGAGACAAAATCTTTGAGAGTTAGAATACATAGAATATTACAGTATATTATTGGCACATACGTAATTGCTCAACAAAGGTTAGTTTATAGTTTTACTATTCTTTATGCTAAGGCAAAATAGATTGAATGAGTTCTACTTTACCACAAAAATCTTCCACTAAACATTATCTACATACCTGCCAGGAAGGGCAGAAAGTTGCATGACCTGAGTCTCCAACCCAGGGCCACCATCACCTCCAAGAAGAGAAGCCAGGCGCACAAACTAAGATGCCATTATGTGCCTACATTCCTGACAGGGAGAGTAGGGAGTTTTGGTCCTGCTTTGTGTTTTCCTAACCATTTCCATTTGTATAGGAGGGTGAACACAAAGTTTCTAGTTTCCCTGTTGCTGATAGTTTGCTCTGTTCTTGGTTTTCTTCCAAAGGCCCCAAAAGGTCTGGCACCCAAAGGCACCAAAGAGGGAGAGGATACTCCCTGAGTTTTCAGCTCACCAAAGACGGTCCTTCCCATGATGCCCACCACTTCTTGGCTGGGGATGGCCAGGTTGATGCCACCGAGCATGACAAGAGTGTTGTCTCTGTACTTTATATGACAGTCCTGGAACGTGATTTCCCCACACTGCTGCCACGCGGAGGGACACCTTGCACCTTCTACATGTAGAGGGGGCTCAGAGATGCACATCTTGTTTTTAAAGAAAGAAGTCAGTCGTTAGCAACTTCCTCTTGCCCCTGCAAACCCGCCTCCCTGATCCACCCCGGTCTGCAGCATGGCCAAGCCACCAGCAGAGTGACCTAAGGGACACCTTCAGGGGAATGTCGCTCCACCCTACTGTCACCCACGTGCACCTGAACTGTGCATGGTTTAATTCACAACACTGGCCCCTCTTTGTTACTCACACAGCACCTTTTCTAACTGACTTCGAGGCCCAAAGAACTGGAACTCAGAACCAAAATGACACGGGTAGCAGGAATCACTAACTCAGAGGCCTAGGGCAGCTGTGTCTCTTTCCATCCTCACCCTATGGACCTTTGACAAAGGTCCTCACATGGACCTTTGAGATGTACTTCACAGGTGAAGAAGTAAAGGCTCTGACAAATTAAATGATTTGTTTATGATCACAGTTAAAATGTGCACAGAGGCACATCCCTGCAATCCCAGGACCCCGGATGGCTGAGGCAGGAGGATTACAAGTATAAGCCAAATCTGGGCGATCAGGTAAGTTAGCAAGACTGTCGCAAAAATAAAAAGTAAAAAGGTCTGGAGACATAACTCAACGTGAAGATTCTGAATTCAATCCCCAGAGCCAAAAAGAAAAAAGCAAAACCCCAAGTTTACAAGCAGAGAAGCTCAGGCTCAATCCCAGGTCTGCTGACTCCACACCTACAACTCTCTCCATCGGGGGGAACATGGAGAGGGGAGAACACTGGAGAGGCAGCGTCACCTGGCTGCAGTCACAGGTCTCTGCTGCGTGTGTGATGTCACAGCAGAGCTCCTGGAGTTAGATCTGGGACCCATGAGTCCCAAATCCTAGTGAACAGTGGGCCAGGAGATCCGGCTCCCCAGGGCTCCGCCAGCCCCAGGCTGCGTGATCCAATTATGGAGGACACTCAGCTCAGCCAAGCTTTAGTTACATCAGATAATTCAGTCGATCTCATGAAATTAGCCTCGTCTGGGTAACTCAATCTTGTGAGATTGCTCTATAACTTCTGACCCAGTCTATATCAAGGGCTGAGCCCAGTGCTCGGCCCACAGGAAGGTCTCCTCCGTCACTACAGATGATACCACAGAGCCTTGGCTAGGGATCAAGCACTACGCCAAGTAATTTATGATTATATCATTTCATCTCTGTACCAGCCCAGTGAAGGAGATACTGTGATTGTCTCCACTTCAGAAAAGAACAGAATTTCTGCAAGTTGCACCAGGTTATAATATTGATTCAGGGGACAAAAGGTGTACTTGAACCCAAACAATCTGTGCTTTTAACTACTATGACATCCAGAGAAGCAATAAAACCCTGTATCCCAGTCACTTATCTCATGTTGCTGAGACAAAATATACAGGGCCCAAAGTTAAAGGTAAAAATGTTCAGGTAGTTCACAGTTTGTAGAGGTTTTAGTCTGTAATTGGTAGCAAAAGCAACAAGGGGACCTTAACAGTCTCTCTGCCCGTTTTATTATAGCCAGATTACCAGGACTAGGGCAGTGCAAAGCCAATCAGAGTACTAGCTTAGTACTGACACACCCTTAGTCCTAACCTCACACGCTCAAGATTCAGCCACCTCTGAAACAGCCCTAAGATGGAATGAGACTTGGGGTTGGGGTCAGGGAACATTAGACACAAACCCTAATACTGTATTCTGCCCAAAATAATTTTGCTCACACTGTGGGTTATCACTTCACTCTGTTGGGGGTTTCTTTTGCTGTCCAAGTCTTTAATCGGAGGAGATCACAGCTACTGATTCTTTGTAATGGCTATACTTTCAGGGATCATTTCTATAGTCAGCCTTGGTTCTCTGTAAAATGTCCTATGAAATCAAGATCTGTCCATAAAGTCTTCGCGCACACTTGTGCCTTCAGGGATTCTGCCCATCTTACCTTTCAGAAGACTCTGTGTTTCTGTTTTAGTACTTAGGTATTTGACACATTTTTCATTTAGGTTAGTGTATCATGAGAGATATGGGGCTAGGTTAGGGTAATCAGCGCATGGCTAGCCACTTTTTCCTATGTCATTAGTTAAAGAGGTGATCCTTCTTCAAGTGAAGATGTCTGGCCCCTTTTGTCAAAGATAAGGTAACTGAGTGTGCTTAGAGTTGTTTCTGCATCTTCTGTTCCTTTGATTTCTGCATCTGGTGTGTGTGTGTGTGTGTGTGTGTGTGTGTGTGTGTGTGTGTGTCTGTGTGTGTGTGTCTGTGTGTGTGTCTGTGTGTCTGTGTGTGTTTTGTCTTGTTGCCAGTACCATGCTGTTTTTAATCACAATTATCTTTGTAGTATAATTTCAAATCAAGGATATAATGTCCCTGCCCTGCTTTTGTTACCCACAGTTGTTTTTGCTACTCCAGGCCTCTTGTGGGTCCACATGAATTTTAGGATTGCTTTCTCTAGTTCTGTGAGATATGCCATTGGTATTTTGCTTCAGAATGCATTAAATCTGTATAACAGTTTTGGAAGTATGGCCATTTCCACTGTCTCAGTTCTGCCTCTCCAAGAACAAGGAATATCTTTCCATTTTCTGATGTTCTCTTCCATCTTCTTTTTCCGAATACTACAGTTTTCAATGTATAGGTCTTGAATTTTCTTTGTTAGATTAACTTCTAAGTAGTTCCTTTATTGGATGCTATATGAAAGATGCTTCTCTAACTTCTCTGCCAATGAGTTGGTTATTTGTATACAGAAATGCTGGCCTTTGAGTGTTGACTTTGTATCCAGCCATGCTACTGAATTTGGTTACTAAGTCTAGAAGTCTTTTTGTGGAATTTTGGAGATCTTCTGTGTAGAGTGTCATGCAATCTGCAGATAATGACAATTTCACTTCTTCCTTTTCTGTCATTATTCCTTGTATTTCTTTCTCTTGCTAAGTGTTTCTGGCTAGTGTTTAGAGAATATATTATATTGAACAGGAGAGGTGACAGTTAGCATCCTTGTCCTGTTCCTGATTTTAGAGTAAAGGTTTTCAGTTTGGGACCATTTAGTATGATATCCACTGCTGGTTTGTCATAGAAAGCTTTACTGAGATAAAGAATATCTATTATTATTTTCTGTAGGATTTTTATCATCAGTGGGTATTGGACTTGGCTTTTTCTGTATTTATTGATATTGTCACATGGTTTTGGTCCTTGGATCTCTTAATATGGTATATTATGATTTGCATATGTTGAACCATCTCTTGTAACCCTGGGATAAATTTTACTTTTTTATAGCATATAATCTTTTTGATTATTTGTTACATTTTGTTTGCCAGCATCATATTAAGGATTTTTGTATCTGTGTTCATTAGAGAGACTGGTCTGTCATTCTCCTTTTTTAGCTGGATCTTTCTCTGGTTTTGGTATCAGGGTAATGCCTACTTCCAGGAATGAGTGTGGTAGTATTGCTTCCCTTTCCATTTCAGGGAAGAGATTGAGGAGTAGTGGCTTTAGATCTTCTCTAAAGGTCTTGTAGAATTCAACAGTGAATCTGTCAGGACCTGGGCTTTTCTTTCCTCAATAGTTTTTTTCCCTCTCAATTTCATTGACTAATAATGGGTTACTTAGACTATTTATATCTTCTTGATTCAGCTTTGGTAATTCAAGTGAATTGAATACTGAATATATTCTAGGAATACGTTCATTTCTTCTGAGTTTCTCATCTTATTAGAATGCAGGCATTGGGGATCTAGATTTCTATAAGATCCACTGTGATTTTATGCTTTCTATTCCATGGGTTTGAGTATTTTCTTTCTTTTTATGGATAAGGTTGCCTAAGGATTTGTCAGTTTTATTTAACCTTTCTAAGAACCCACTCTCTGATTCATGGATTCTCTGTATGGTTTTCTTAGTCTTAATTGCACTCATTTATGTTCTGATCTTTACAATATTCTCTCTCATAGCAGCTTTGAGCTTGACTTACTCTACTTTTTCTAGAAGCTTGAGGTTCGACATTAGGTTATTTACTTGCATTCACACTATTTTTCTGAGCTGGGAATTCTACACTATAAATATCCCTCATAGGACTACTTTCTTGCATCCCGGACTTCCAGACCTAGCTGGAAAATGACCAGCCCTGAAAGCTATAAATCAAAAACCCCAGCCCCATCAGCCAATCCTCACCTTAACTTCCATCACTATTCTCTTACCCAGTAGCTACTCTGTAAGGCAAGTTAAGCAAGGATCAGGTGGCCAGGGCCAGCATTTTTGATCTCTTGTTTTCAAAACTGATTATTTTCCAGGTAGGTTTCTTATTTTAGGGGAAGGATAGTTTACTGTTTCTCTAGATGGCACAGACTGCAAGGTGCAAGTCCATCATTGAGCCACTTTTGCCACTTGAATCAGCTGTGTAACCTCAGACAACTTGCTCAACTTCCGTTCCATCTCTCTGGGACCGGAATGATAACAGTATCTCCTTCAGTGGGTTATGACAGGGGTCACAGAGCCACCACCCGCCTCACAGAGCTCCCACACCAGACCTCAGCCGAGCCTCACCCTCTCATACTGCAGCATCCACTCTGCAGCTGTGAAATGTGCTTCCATCTCCGAGCCGATCCGGGCCGTGGCCTGGAAGATGGATGCCAATTGGAGGGAAGGGAAGACTCAGAGGTCAAGAGGCCATTGGGGGGAAGGCAGGCTCTAGGGTTCCCCAAAACCACTGGTTGTCACCACCGTGAACAACTCTTCAAACTCAACAATTCCCCCATCAAACCAATCACACTAATTCTACTTCTCTTGCCCGTGATTGGTGTAGCAAAGGGTCTATGACACTATTCATGTAGCACTACATGAAACAGTCAGGTGAGAGTTTCTGGGGACATTGTTTCCTGTTCTTTGAAAAGGACACATGGAAAAAGTAGTGTTCTCTTCAGCCTTCAGCTGTCATGATGAGAGGATGATTAATGGTCTGGCCATAGCAGCCACTTTGTGACTTTGAGTATACAACCCCGGAGACAGAGTCAGGCTGTGGAAGGCAGAGCAAAAAGATAACATCATCACAGGTTTGTCCTGGGCCACTAAATTAACCAACAGAAGGCAGCCCTGCCCAGGCCTCAGGCTTTACCAGAGAGTAAGTTTCCAGATGGTCAGGGCCATTGTGACATGGTTCTTTCTCTAGCAGCCTAAAGCATCCCTGCCATTTACTGAGAGATCTCTTACAGTTGCAGAGTCATATAGTGTGTGATTCCTACCTCCAAGGGCTTGGACCTAGTCCCTTCAGAGAGCATGCAAAAGTCAGCAAGGCATTGACTTGGTTGGAGCAGTAATGTATGTGGGATACATGGGCTGTGACTGCTCTTTGAGACAAGTATGACAGTGGGCACCGTTTTGGAGCACTTCATCTGAGCTGGCCTCTATTCCTGATGTTTTGCCTGTGTCTGTCTTGTTGTGTATATATTTCCTCACAAGGTACAGCTTCAGAACTTTTATTATCATCCTTTTACAGATGAAGAATGCCATACACGAGGAAGCTAACAGACTTACCCAAGGCCACTCAGCCAATGGATGGCAGTGTCTGCTTTGAATGTGGACATCCTAAACCATCAGTCTCACCTGCTTTGCTTGCATTGCAGTGAATATTCAGTGGGAGGAGTTAACTGCTGGATTGTATTTCCAGGGGAGCCATTCTCTAGGGGGTGTCCACTAACTCCCCTTCTGGACTTCTCTGGTTGGCTCCAGGTCCTCAGCATGATCTAACTGCTGAGGAGTGATTTTGTGGGTTCCCAGGGTTCCCCTGACTTGCTCCCAAAAGGGACTCCGGGGTCCCAATGCTCACTAGTCACCTCACAGACTACCAGCCAAGCTCAACTCCCATCAAAGCCGGCCCTGCAGTAGTATCTGGGTGTGAGCCCTGTACAACCATCTGTGTGGCAGGGGCTCTGGACACACGGGTGTGTCCGTACACTATAGGACATGTGCTGGTGCATAGTGAGACTGCTGCAGGGCTCACTGAGGAAGGTGTGGAGCCTCTTGCACACCTTAAATTACCCATCAGTCCTAGGGACAAAGCTCAGAGGGACAAAAACACAATCCCAAGCCAACTGGAGAAAGGGTGGCACTCTCGGAGGAGTGGTTAATGGATAACCCCAGGGAAGGGGAGTCCCGGACCTGCACAGCCAGTCCCCAGAGGTAGTATGAGGTGGCCTGTGACCTCCTGACTCCACCGTGAGACTCTGCGGGCATGAACCCTAGCCAGCTCCACCCTCTCTGCACACCTTCACATCAGTGCTGTGGACATAGAGACGTCAGGCCACAAAACAGAGGTCACCGTCTCAGAATCTCCTAGGGAACTTGTTTTTCAATCTGCTCAAGACCCCAGCCCAAGACAAAACTCAGAATCTACATGGTTCTGTTCTGAGTGTGATCCCTGCCGACCCTACCAGATCACATTGGATGATGCTTCCCAGGCTGGGCCAGGAGGTGGCCTCACACGCCACAAGACGCCCTACCTCTAACCCCTCCCTGGTGCCAGCTCAGCCAGTGTACAGGGCGCAAGTCCAAAGATGCTGGCCAGGAAACCCAAGGGCAAGGCTCTTGTCCAGACTCTGTGAACTCTCTCTGTTGGCACAACTCCTTTCCTTGTCTGGGCCTCAGTTTCTCTGAGTCCACAAGTGTGTGGCCCTGGGATCCTGTCACGTGTGGTATTCTTTGATTCCATTAAACACAGAGGTCAAAGACAGAATCCCCAGCTCAGAAGTGATCATTAGAAAACAGAGGAGGTTGAGAGCTTAGATCACACAAGGGGAGTTCCAAGGTGCCCTGAACATCAACACGTGCTAAGAGTTGACACAGCCCCAAGACCCCTGCACCTACAGGCCCACCTCACCTGCAGTACAAGGCTGATCGCCATGGCTTTGTAGGAATAGGGCACTGAGGAAATGCTAAAGCCACAAACAAAGCCATGGCCAAGGTCACCAGGCTGGTCATGATCTCCATCCTCAGTGCCACCCACCGCGTGGAAGACAGGAACATCAGCAGGTAGGTGTTCTGTGCATCCACCAGCATTTAAACCTGGGAAGGAAACCACCAGTCTCACCTGCTTTGCACCCTGACAACCATGCATCTGCCCACCCCTGGGCTTCCCAAGGGGACACTGGCCACTTCCTCCAGCCTCCAGTTCCCCACTGCCACCAAAAGAGCCTCAATTTTCTCCAGGGAAATAAAAATCTCCTCTTCCTTCTCCTTTCTCAACCATAGGCAGAACTGATTGGATGGAGGAGTGAGTCTGTGTGTGTGACCAGATCCCTGGGCACACACTTTGCTTAGCCTCCACGACTCCTTCAAGGACAGGCCAGTTCCCTAACTGCACCTTCGAAAGAACGTGAATGCCAAGACTTGTGGGTGAGGGCAGGGAAGTCGTCTGGATTGGGGTCAGGGGACTGTGAATTGCCATCGTGCTTCCAGGAGTGGGGCTGGCAATGACCAGAAGTCTCCAAAACATGAAGATGGAAAGGGCCCCTGTGGACAGGCTCCGGACAGCCCCTTTGAACTGAGTCCCCTCTTAACTTTCTTCATTTATCTGACTTAACCCCACCCTTTTCTTCGTAGGCCCCTACCAGGGAATTTTCGTAAGAACAAAAAAATTAAATGTTCATTAAATGACACCTGTTCCCTTCTCATTTAGCAATTACTGATATTTTGTGGTTTTCAAGTCTGTTCTTTTTACAACTGGTTTGAATTCGTTGTTCCTGTCACTTCCAATTGAAAGAGATCTGCCAGTTTTCAGTTTTCACACGCCACCATTATGGTTTTCCAAATCAACACGCAACCTATATTATTACTAATAGTATTTTTCTTTTACTTAACTTATGATAGTCTAGAATTAATGTTAAAAGAAAATGTTATCACTGGCTTAAAATTATCAAAGTAATGGTTTGATACACTAGCTATTTTTTTCTAAAGAGCATTCACATAAACTTCACACTAGTGAAATAAAACGTGTGTGTCTGTATATGAACTGAAGCTACCTTAGCATTCAAGGACCACACACAGTGGTCCCTAGGGGTCACTCGGACTGTTTGCTCTGAACTTTAGCACAAGCCTTTCCAAATTCGGCCCATTTCACTCTTCCACGATGACTGAATCACCTGCTCTTTAACAGCTTCCTAGATTAAATATAACAGATCCTGGCCAGGTGTGGGGGTGCTGTAACCCCAGCATTCAAGAGCCTAAAACAAGAGAATCACCATGAGTGTGAGGCCAGCCTGGGCTACCCAGTGAATTTAAGGCCAGCCTGAACTACATAGAGAGACTCTGTCTCCAATAACCCAAATCAATAAATGAGACACTATCCAGACAGTGGCGCTATTAACATTCAAGCCACCTCGCTGTCCTTATGTCCTCAAGTTGGAGTCTTTGTATCCACTGCTCCCTCTACCCAAAAAGCGCTGGTCCCTGACCCACACCTAAACCTTGACTCATTTAGATCTCTGACAGCATCCTTTCCCCTGAGCTCTTCCCTAACAGAAGCTCCAGTGTCACCACAGTCTCTCTGTGCCCTTACCCTGCCTCATGCCTTCAGGTGGGTATTGTGTCTGCCACGTCCCTGCTGTGTCCTCACTGGTGCTGGACACATGGTGGCTGTCAGTGTGGACTGGATGAGCGAGCCATTCTCCACCAGCCTGTCTGCCGCGTTCTGGGGTCGCAGAGTGAACAGCACCACTGTTCATCGGTTATCAGAGTCCTCCCACCTCCCATGCTCAGATCTCATCCCGCACCCAAGGCCAACTCAGACCATCTGCTCTCCAGAGCTGTCTCTGGCCTCCCTTTTCTCTGCAGATCTCCGGGGACATTTTATTTGTTCCTTTCTTTTACCACCCACCCTATTCAGTCTGTGTTATTACAAGAATATCTGGCCATGTCACCCCTCTTCCATATACTGTGAGATAAAGATTCTGCTTGATTATTATTTATTTAGATGTCTCTAAATAGATAAGTTCATAACATACAAGTAAGCCTCAACAACACTCAGGACGTGTGTGTGTGTGTGTGTGTGTGTGTGTGTGTGTGTGTGTGTGTGTGTGTGTTTCAACACTCAGAAATCAAATCAAAGGTTTGAATAGTGATAGAAGTTGTTATTTATAAAGTTATTGCTCCCCCCACTATTTCTATTCAAATTAGATCCATGATTGGAAGTCAAATGAAAACTAATGCAAGGTTTTTTTATATAATTATATACAGTATGGTTAAATATTACATGTGTATATATTTCCACATGTACAATCATTCTTTAGAGCCAGGACAGGTTTGCTTCCAAGACCTCCTGAGGATACAAAGCCTAGAAATAGATGCTCAAGTCCCTTTTATCAAATGTCATAGTATTTGCATATAATTCTGCACATCTCCTCTGTACTTTAGATCCTTTCTATATGACTCCTAATACCCAACATAAGTGCTATATAAACAGTGATTACACTGTACTGTGTGAAAACTAATGACCTGGAATTATGGGTACATGTTCATCACAGATGCACATTTTTTCTCCTGAATATTCCTGGTTTTGGATTCATTGACCCCACAGACGAGGCACTCATGGGTACAGAGGGCCAACTGTGCGTGTAAAATATCACAGGTCTGTAAAGTTTAGGAACATTTTCCAGATCGCCTTCACTCTTTCTTCTCCTAACCTCCTTCTTACAGATGAGGTTCTAGAGCTCGGAGGAATAAGTGGAGCAGAACAGCATTGTGACCGTCTTCAGTCCCCTCCCTGCTCCCCACCAGCCCCCTTCCCATCATCCTCAGATGGTGGCAGGGCTCACTGGATGATGAAGTCTTCCGTCCTCCCATAGACACGGATGGAGCTCAGGCCCTGCAGGGACGTGAGGATGTGGAGAACAGAGGGGAGCAGCTATAGTTCTCCAGCCTCTTAAACACATTGATGGCTCTCTTGAACAGCCTGCATGCAGATGAGGGTGAGTGAGAGGCCACCCACGCATGGGGCCATCCAATCTGAATTAGTCAAGGCCTTGCACTCCAGCCTCACACTCTACTTATATGCAAATGAACCTACTCATGTATAATAAATAAGACAAGCAGTGACCACTACAGCTCCCATCCATAGGATGTAGAGGGACAGCACACTGATGACCACCAGAATGGTGATCACCATCAAGAACAGGAGCAGGAGCTCCTCAGTGACAACAGGCAACAACAGATCTAGTTCATCCAAGTCCCCCGAAAAGCAGTTCAGGAGTCAGCCTGTCGGAGTTATATCAAAGAAACTCATAGGGCAGCAGAAAATCTGCAGAGACAAAATCTACCAGAATATGAGTGGCACCTTGTTTGGACAAGATAAAGATATTTGTTATCTTCAGATTCTGAAAAGGAGCAGGGTGAGGGCTCCAGGTACCCAGAGGAGGCATCACAGAGCAATGGCTAAAAGCAGGAAGAGGCTCTCCAGGCCCTCTGCTTAGGGTTCCATGCCACCCAGCTCCTCCCCTGTTGCTGCCTGACTTAGAAAGCTATTTAGGCCTGTTGAGTCTCAAAATCCTCATTCATAAAGTGGAATGCGAGCAATGCGATGTGAAAAATGCTTCAGAGAGTTGTAGTAAGGATTGCACAACTTTTCAAATACAGATGTTTATGAGCTAGTCAATGTACAGGGTGAATATAATGCTATGTAAACCATATCTCACTCTACAAGGAAAAGGCACAGAACAGCACCTCCCCTGGTAAATATTCTATGAACATAGGGCACTGCTGGTGAACCTATGGCACCTTCTGCAGTGGGCACACAGAGCCCTCTCTGTCAGTGGATGAGCCACATTGCCCCAGCAGCCCAGTATTGGGTAACAGTTGTTTTTTTCTAAACTAAAAGCTCAATACTGAGGCTGAATTGCAGTATAGGTACTTTGTGATAAATAAGTCAGTTTGGGGTTGTAGTTTGGGCACCTGGTCTCTGAATGGTTCTCTAAGCTCTTGGGATTTTCTGGAAATGGGACTTGAAGATTCCCAATGATACAGCAGCAGTGTCCCTGCCATTGCACAAGCCCTGGACTCTTAGGTTGCACAGAACCATGATGGCCTCCTTGTGAAGGTAGCACCCCAACTGATCTCTAAACATCAGTGGACATAAGGCCCTTTAGAGACAAAGAACATTTCAAACTGGAAGGGCTCTAACATAAGCATCTAGTTCCCTGCCTTTGCTTTTTAAAAAATTATGTCTATTAATATATTTGTTGTCCATTATAAAATGTTGCTACATGTACATAATATATCCTAATTTTAAAAAATTCCCACTTATCCCCATCACAAGTTCTCTTCATTTGCAAGGACTTATCTCCCTGTTTCCTAAAATCTTTTATTTTACACTTTACATTATTTGTACTTGATTCTCCCATGATATTTCTGTTTGTGCAACTGGTTGATTTCACTTAACATTATGATATTCTAGTACAAATTCTCAATGTTGAATGCAATGATGATGTGTCTTCATAATGTATCAAATAAAGATTTGAATTAAAAAAAAAAAACAGGTCACGTCCATTTTTCTACAAATGACCCATTTTACCATACCCTTGTTTTTCAGATGAAGAAACAAGCTTGGAGGTGGAGGATGAGGTTCTGTGACTTGCTCAATGTCACCCACATACATGTAGTTAAGGTCAAAACCATGACTAGACAGGCCTGTCAGTGCCTCTGCTGTGCCCAGCACAACCACACTTTTCAGAGAAGACTAAGAATTCTTAAATGCTCCCTGTGCTCACAGCCAGGCCACCTTCATTGCACTACGTTTCTCTCAAGCCGCTTCTCAAGAACTGGAAGTGAATCAAAGTCCATGCTTTCTATTAAGATCAAAATGAAAGGAAAGAAGAGGGAGGAATATATTCAGAGCATGCAATGCTCCTTAAAATAGCTGTGATCTCAAAAGCCTGGCTACTGCCAGCTGTGCACAGTTCGCATTCACAGTTGCTTTCTGAGGAGGTAGCGACGCATGAGAGTAGGAAGAACAGCTCTTTCTGCTTTCAAAATGTCACCAGTTTTATTTCCAGAATCTCCTGTTAAATACTTGCACCAAAGCAACCAGAACTGTCACAATCACTTGACAAATGGAGGACAAAGTTCTGCTGTGGAGGATGGGGGGACAGCCAGGGGCACAAGGACGGACTTCAGTTCTGCTGGGGGTATGCCAGCTGCCTTTGTGAAAGCCCAGCACCACCGAGGATTCGGGGTGAACGGTGAGGACTCGGGGAAAAGGGTTGCTAGTGGCCTCCGAAAGATTGAATTAACAGGAAGTTTTATTTGTTGCTTGGTTTTTGCTTTTGTTCTTGCATCTGTTCCAACTTCCACGGAGATTTATCCTTTGAGGTTGTTTAGAACTGCAAGGCTTTCCCTTTCTGGGTATGTTCCCAAAAGAGTTAAAGACATCATATCACAGAGATCCACGCATACTCATGTGTGTGGCCTCACAACTCCTAATAGCTAAATTCTAGAAGCAGCCTACACATCCATGAGCAGATGCATGAATAAAGAAAATGTGGTTGTCTATACATAATAGAGAACTATTTGGCTACATGAAGGGTAAACTTGAATCATTGGTAGGGAAATGAATATACCTGCAAAATGCAATGCTAAGTGAAAAAGATGAAGCACATAAAGTTAAATATGGTATGGTTTCTCTTACTTGAATAAGGCAAAGTACAAATAAAAAGCAAAGGCTGTAAAGGAAACATCTTTTGCCAATGGGAAAGGAACCAAAAGACTCAAGGTAGGAGGACAATGGGAGGGAAAGGAAACATAAAAAAGATGGGTGGGGCAGGATCTAGCTCAGTGGTTCCGGCGCCTGTCTTGCAAGCGCAAGGACCTGGGTTCGATCCCCGGTAACCACATAACAATACTGGGCGTGGAGACTCACCCCAGCAGCAACCAGTAGCACATACCACAGTGCCAGGCATGGTGGCTCATGCCTGTAATCCCAGCACTCGGGAGGCAGAGGCAGGAGGATTGCTGTGATGTGAGTTTGAGGCTGAGCTCAGGGCCAGGCTAAACCACAAAGCGAGACCCTGTCTCAAAAAAAAAAAAAAAAAAAAAAAAAAATGGGGTGAGGGGGCAGGATCTACCTCAATAGTTCTAGCACCTTCCTCACAAGCACAAGGTCACTGGTTTTATCCATGGTACAAAAAATGTGGTCAAAAAATACTTAGGACCCATCATGCACATGTACCACCTACCCATAACGAATGTACTCTTATATGTCACAAACATGAACTAAAAAGTGGTGATCATGATGATGATGATGATGATGAACATGGGGAAGGGCATCTAGAAATAAAGCCATATAGGATCAGAAGAAGAAAAATATTCTAATTATGAACACTTTCTAATAGAGAATACCTTGTATTCATCTTAAAATTAAGGTATGAAGGACTTCCAGGAAGATAGTAAAGCAGTAAACAGCAACAAATCAACTTCTCCTAGATTCAGAATCCAGACACAGAAAGATAACAACTTGGAGAAGAAGAGGAGGAGGACGGAGGTAAATCCCTGGGACCCACCAAGGATCTGTAGGAAAACTGGATCCCAAAGGGAAAATAAAGAAACAGACCTCAGTGCAGAAAAAGAAAGGGGCAGTCTGTATTTTGTCCCCAACTCCCAGCTCGTGGCAGGACAGAAGAGAATTAAATCTATGGGACACAGTAAGAGCAAGGGACTCAGGAGCCTGTGGGGAGAAATACACTAGGGGACCTTTTGTGCTGCAAAATCTAGTGAATGACTCCAGCCCAAGCGACTCCTAGAGAGAGTACTTAGTCAAGTACCATTTTAGAGAAGGATGAACTGAACCTGGAACTCAGAGCAGCCATGGGTTGGCTTCATCTCAGGGCTCCCCATGTTGAAGTTCCACAGTGACCGGAGGAGGGACAACTGCAGGAGATGTTCAGGATTAAGGAGCCACCATCAGGTTGGCAAGAGACACACGGAATACGTATGGCAGGCTGAACATCTCGGACCCCGACCCCACCCCAGAGACTAGCTAGGGTCAGCCTCCACTCCTCTGGATGTGAAAGTGCCAGAAATGAAACCCTTCCCTAATCCTACTGAAGCCTGCTGGGACTATTCGGGACAGAGCCAAGCTCTGACTGTCTCCTTCGTCTACTAGCAAGAGCAGATTCATGCCCTGAATTGGACACTACCACAAAACTAAGTTGGACATCAAGAGAAATTTCTTTTCCTTTTCCTTTTTCTTTTTTGGAGGAAGTGGTTGTTGTCATTCACATGGCTTGTCTTTGTTTTTGTTTTTCCATGAGTGTTAACATTGTTTTTAGGTTTTTGTTTTGTTCTTTCCCTCTTACCTCCTTCGCCAGTTTCCTGAGGTTTGGGTAATCTTCCTTTTTCTTTTATCTTTGTTTCTAATATCTTTCTCTTTTTTGTTCTCTATATTTCTTTTTCTTATTCCTTTTCAATTTTTTCCTTGTAGGGTAAAAGCACTTCTGGGTGGATATTTATTTTACGGTAAAAGCACTTCTGGGTGGATATAATTTTCTGATTTGTCTTAGACCTAGTTATATAACTATAAATCTTCTATCTATGGTTAAAGGTAGCAAATTAATAGTTACCATAGCTTGTCATATTCTACTGTGTGCTTGATCTTTTTATTACTGATTGCACTATTTTAGCTGTAGTGATAGTTGTAATCAATCGATCTTGTTTATATGCCAATACCTAGATTGTGTAGGAGGTCATAAACAATACTATAGTTCAGTACCAAAGAAGTAAGTGCTAGTTACCCACCATAAGCAATTTATAAGCCTTAATTCAGAAAACAACTAAATTTTAAAACTACAAAATAAGAAAACAGAAAAAAGATGAAACTGACAATCTCCAATGCACTCAAAGCAAATCAAGGGGTCATTGAGGTAGAACAAATAAAAAACCTCCCAGGTGAATTTTATTTTTTATTTTTTATTTTTTTAGGTTTTTTGTTTTGTTTTGTTTTGTTTTGTTTTGAGACAGGGTCTCGCTTTGTGGTTCAGGCTGGCCCTGAGCTCAGCCTCAAACTCACATCATAGCAATCCTCCTGCCTCTGCCTCCCGAGTGCTGGGATTATAGGCGTGAGTCATCACACCCATCACTGTGGTATGTGGTACTGGTTGCTGCTGGGTGTGAGTCTCCATACCCAGTGTGGTATGTGGTTACTGGGGGATCAAACCCAGGTCCTTGCGCTTGCAAGACAGGCGCCGGAACCACTGAGCTAACTCCCTGGCCCAGCTGAATTTTATGAAATGGTGGCAGTGAAAATAACAAAACAGGGATAATTAAAGAGTTGAGCATAGGGCCGGGGAGCTAGCTCAGTGGTTCCGGTACCTGTCTTGCAAGTGCAAGGACCCGGGTTCGATTCCCCGGCAACCACATACCACACTGGGTGTGGAGACTCACACCCAACAGCAACCAGTACCACATACCACAGTGCCGGGCGTGGTGGCTCATGTCTGTAATCCCAGCACTTGGGAGGCAGAGGCAGGAGGATTGCTGTGATGTGAGTTTGAGGCTGAGCTCAGGGCCAGCCTGAACCACAAAGTGAGACCCTGTCTCAAAAAAAAAAAAAAACCTAAAATAAAAAAAAGAAAAGAGTTGAGCATAATGAAGGAAATGATGAATAAACCTACAGAAGATACATATAAAAAAATAGAGTATCTGAATAAATAAGCTCTTCTTTCTGTGGAAGTCATAAATGCTTAACCTAGAAAATAATTAGATTTCCTAAAACAAACACAAAAAAAAGTCTAGTAGATTAAAAATTCTACTGAAAGTATGTACAACAGAATCAAAGAATGTGAAGATAAACTATCAGGTACAGAAAAACAAATTCTGGTTGACGATCATAAAATGAAAGACCTCTTAAAAATAGCAAGAGACCACAAAAATAATCAATCCAACAGCTCCTGAACAATGCAAATAAGTCTAATATAAGATTAATCAAAATTAATCAAGAATCAAAAGATAGAGCTGGAAATTTAACTCAATTTAGGTTCCGGTGCCAGTCTTGCAAGCACAAGGGGCTGGGTTCAATTCCTGGTAACAACATACAACAATGCTGGCTAGCCATGATGACTCACTCCCACCAGCAATCAGTACCACATACCGCAATGCTGGGTGTGGTGGCTCACCCCTGTAATCCTAGCACTTGGGAGGCAGAGGCAGGAGGATTGCTGTGAGTTCCAAGCTCGCCTGGGCTGCATAGTGAGTTCAGGGCCAGTCTGAACTACAAAGCAAAACCCTGTCTCAAAAAAATAAAAAATTTAAAAAAGAATCAGAAGATAGCACAATAAAAAACCTGTTCACAGAAGTAATGGCAAAAAATTTTCAAAGCATGGAAAAATAACGTGAGATACAGATAAGTGATGCATATAGGACTCCAAATAACCATGATCAAAAAATAAACTATACCAAGGCATATATCAATCAATATTCCCAATATTCTACACAAGAACAGACTATTAAAGGTGTTAGAGAGAAGAAATAAATCACTTTTAAAGTAAAACATGTCATACTCACAGTAGACTTCTTAACACAAATCCTTAAGTCAAAGAGAGCTTGGAGTAAAATATTTCAAGCCCTTAAAGTAAATAGTATCCAACCTAAATTGATGTACCTTTCAAAATTATCTTTCAAACTTGATGGAGAAATAAGCTATTTCTATGATAAAGAACACCTGGAGAAATTTACCAGTGCCTAACCAGCACTCCAAAAAGACCTGTATGTCACCTGGGTGTGCTAAGGACCTGTTGCTCTCTCAGCTGCAATTGGTCTTCAAAAAAGAACAAGGGGTCAGACCATCAAGCACAGGATGACAATCAGCAGGAAGACACTTCTCACTGTGGCCTCATGACATAGTGGCTGGAGAAGGTGAAGCTCTATCGTCAAAGCTCTCCCCTTGAGTGTGGCTGTCTCTCCTTCTGCTGCTGCCCACTGTCCTGTCAGGGTTGGTTCTGTATCTCTCCAGCACCACAACCTCCACCCTTCCATATTCTCCACTTGGATGCCAAGAGAAACATCTCCCAGACCCCTAGCCAGGACAAGTATGGTTAGACTCAGCCAAGGGCTGAGTGCTCACAGGACAAAGGTGGGAGAGGAGAAGTCACTCCACTGAGGATAGCTGTGGGATATGGCATTTGGCCAGTGGCCTGCCACTGTCCCCCAGAGAATCATCTGCTTCTGCTTTGCCCACTGCTCACTGATGGCCACTTCCCCTCTTCCTTGCCCTGACACCTTGGCTCCCAGATGTTTCCCTCCTGAGCACATCTGCCAGCTCAGCTCTGGGAGCGTCCTGTGCGCCCCAGCTCTGCTCTAGCCCTCATGAGAGTGAGACGCGCCCACCTCACAGGAGTTCACAGAAGCGCAGCCCACCAGTGATGGCACTCACCCCAGAGCCCTACTCCAACCAGTAGCTCAGCCACCAGAAGTTGAAGACCGTGAGCAAGATGATCGCTATCATGAGCAGGAGCACCGTGACGGTCAGATAGCATGGGGAGATGGAGGGAGTCCAAGGGTCACAGAAGGTGAAGGCAATGATGACAGAGCCTCTGGGCCATCCCAGGCCTGGGAGCCCTGGCTTTCCCTGACTCCACCCATTTGGATGTGGCTTAGCAGGTGGTTTGTAAATATAGACCAGCTGCCTGCCTTATTCACTCACATAGTCCCCCAGCACTGCTGTGCCTGCTTGGGGAAGGCCACAAATTTCAGCCTGTAGGGAGGCCCAGGAATTGTGAACTTTCTTCCCCAAAGAGGAACAGAGGAGACATACCTGACACTAGGGGAAGCTTCCAAAGTCAATAAAGAGACATTTGCATGGAGCCAAAAATATTCTCAAAAATCTTTTAAATTCCTCGAAAAGCACCATGTCCTACACTTGGGTTTGTGTTTACAACATTAAATGTCCATGGTAACGTACATAAAATCATAGTATTCAAACTGCTAACTGAGACCTTCCTGCCTTAATAAGTACCCTTGAAATCATATGAAATACATATAAGATAGACATTCTGCCAACATTATTATGCACAAGGCTCACTGATCTTTGACACTTGGTGATCTTTTCTATCTTGTTCTATTTCATTTATTTTGTTGCTGCTTGTGGCCCACTGGGTTGATCTCACAACCCACTAGCAGGTCAGGCCAAATGCTCTGGAAACCACGACTCACAACGCCTGTGAGATGGTCCCTTCCAGCACTGAGGAAGGTGGCAGAGCCGCTATGACCAAGCATAGCTGCATTTGTGTGAGTTAAGCCCATAAAGAACAAGACTCCACTGCACCCCTGGGGAGTGTGTCCCAGCCTGACAAGGGCTCAAGGGCCCAGTGGAAAGCGCACCTAACGACCCTACCTCCAGCAGCCTGATGTAACAGTAGTACACGCTCCAGTTCAGGGATCCTTCTGCCATCTCCTCCTTCTTCGTGAGTTAATGCTTCAGCCCTGAAGGAAACAGGTGTCTCCCAAATGCAGTCTCCTCTGAAGGTCAAGAGAGCCCCTGCCCGGCTCCCACCTCCAGCTTCCTCTCCTGCACTACAGTGACTGGTAGAGCTGTAGGGATGCCCCAACTCTGTCCCTGACCTGACGCAGGAAGACTCCGCGGAAAGGAACCTTTGACCTGAGCTCCAGAGCTCGGAAGGACCCTTCCCTAGCTATTCACTAAATCCTGGACAGCCCGGGCTTCCCAATGCTTAAAGGGCTGAGAAAGGCAGTGACTTGGCACCAGGCTTTCTGAGTTCCAGAATTGTCACCTCAGTACTGTGCAACCTCAGATGAATCTCTATTTTCTCATCTGAAAAATTGCAGGCCTACATTGCTGCTAAAATTATGGTCAGTGACACATTTTTAAGACAACTCCTAAAAAAAAAAAAAAAAACAGCTGTGATGCCAGCCCAGGGGTTGTGCGGCCCACAATGCAGCACTCAAAGAAGCCAGGAGGCATTTCTGATGGTAACAGCGACCACCACCAGCTCAGGGGTAGTTAGCGTCTGTTATTTCTGCCTGGCTTCTCCCTTCTGATAACAACAATCTAGTGTTTCCAAGGGAAGAGTCTGTCTTCCTAGACTTTGAACTCCGAAGAATATTGTACACCGTGGAAAATTCTGCAATGAGTTTCTTTCAAAAAGGTTCTGGAACTGTGGCTACTATTTATATTCTAAAGTGGCCAAATCTTAGTCTGGCTATATTTTCTTTTATTCTCTGGTCTACACTCTTTCCTGCCAAGAAATTACTTTTCTGCTGCATTTAGCCTAAATTTGTTTCTGACCTTTGCAGACAGGAGCCTGCAGCATGCCGAGCACTGTGCTGGGGACTTGCTCGCCCCAGCCTCATCTCGTCCACTCCGCTCTCAATGTGCATAACATCATCTCTGCTTTTGCTGATGACAGCTCAGAGGGGTGACGCTGCTTGGTGGAGATAACAACTTGGCAAGCAGCAGAGCTGGGATTCAAGCTCAACCACCTCCCAAGAACCGTGGAATCTCGCCTCACTATTGTCCTGCTGCAGAAAACTGCAAGGCTTTTGGATGTCACCACATGATTCATTTCTGATTTTTAACCTCTTTGCT
The DNA here is from genome assembly GCA_004026965.1 of Petromus typicus. NCBI lineage: Eukaryota > Metazoa > Chordata > Mammalia > Rodentia > Petromuridae > Petromus > Petromus typicus. The sequence goes on from PVIR01006461.1 coordinate 56,255, forward strand.
CTCAGCATTTGCTCTCTATGAGCAATGAATGAATGAAAGACTGAATGAATGTCCCACCTGGCAAATGTCTTACACACACACACACACACACACACACACACACACACACACACAGAGCTGTCACTTTCTGGGTCCTTCAGGTTTTCTGACACCACAGTCCTCACACTCTCAGCTCTTTTGAGATGGATTTTCAGAACACTGGACAGTGTCTGAATTCCAAGAGGAAGTCCCAGAACTTCCAGGGCATCTGCAGACCTGTGGACATTCTCACTCCTTTCCCACTCCATTACCGCACTGTGGTTTGAGGGGCTTTTCCTCGGTGGTGACCTGCGTCTGACCTCCAGCCTGTGGCTTCTCTGTGGTCCCGGTCACATCCTGCAATCCTCCCTGGGTAAACAGCATGCGCCATGAGCACAAAGGTTCCAGCCAGGGGACGAGGGGAGCGGCCCGGGGGTCACCTGTGTGGCTTCCTCCTGCATCTTCTGGATGGGTCGGGCATAGCTCCCCTTCTTCTGCTGCAGCTCACTGTGTGTTCCACATTCACAGATCGTCCCCTCTTCCAGCAAAATGATCTGGTCACAAAACTCTAAGTACTGGAAAGTCAAACAAACACAAGCATTGCAATAGTGTTCAACTTCCTTACTCATCAGGAAAACACAAATTTTAATTTTAATCAAATGACATTTTACATGACCATATTGGCAAAAATTCAAGTTGGAAAACTCTAATTACTGGTGATCATCCAAGGCAAAAAGAATTCACATAAATATTGGGAGGGGGCTGGGAATATAGCTCAGTGGCTGAACACTTGCCTGGTATGTGGCAGGTCCTGGGTTTGCCCCACCCCCCCAAAAAAAATATATATGTGTGTGTGTGTGTGTGTGTGTGTGTAAGATTGGAGGATTATAGACAGGTTCATCTTCTTTAGAGAATAATTTCACCTTAACTGGTAGTACGGAAGATATTTTGGTCAGGAGCCAGGATGTCCCCTAAAAGTTTCATCATGTTGAAGGCTTGATAGCTGATGGGTTTTCGGAAGTAATTGGATTACCTGGGCTCTAACTTCATCCCTGATTACTCCACAGTGGGTTACTCTTAGGGGATTGTGTGTGGTCCCCAGCCTCTTCCTCACTGGGTTGTTCAGCTTCTTCAGCTTCCTGCCTGTGATGGGTGAGCAGCTCTGCCCCACCATGTCTTTCTGCCATGATGTGCTTCATTCCATACCTACAGCAGCAGAGCCAGTGCGTCATGGACTGAACACGCAGGAACCATGAACCACATTCGATCTTTTCTAAAATGAAGGAAAGAAAATATCTTTGAGGCCAACATACAGCATGAAAATCTCCAGGGAAAATGACCAGGAAGTGGTAGCACAAGAAATAGTCGCTGTAGGGCCAGGGATTTAGCTCAGTGGTTCCTGTGCCTGTCTTGCAAGCGCAAGGACCTGGGTTTGATCCCCGGTAACAACATACCATGCTGGGCTTGGAGACTCACGTCAACAAATGGGATCTCATCTTATTAAAAAGCTTCTTCACATCAAAAGAAACCAGTGGCAGGGCTAAAAGACAACCAACAATATGGAAAAAATCTTTACCAGCAGTTTCTCAGACAAAGGGCGACTATCTAGAATATATAAACAGCTTTTTAAAAAATCAGCCTCAGGCCTGGGGATTTAGCTCAGTGGTTCCAGCACCTGTATTGCAAGGGCCAGGGTTCAATCCCCAGGTAACCACCTACAACACTGGGCATGGAGACTCACACCCAGCAGCAAACAGTACCACATAGCACACTGCCGGGTGTAGTGGCTCACACCTCTAATCCCAGCACTCGGGAGACAGAGGCAGGAGGATTGCTGTGATGTGAGTTTGAGGCTGAGCTCACAAATACTCAAAGCCCTAATATAAAATGACTGAATATTTTCCATCACCTACATATATCTTCCTGAATATTTTAAATCATCCTTAGATTACTCATAATACCTAAGGCTGCACAGCTACTATGTAAAAGGTCATTCTGGTGTGTTGTTTAGGAAATAAAGACAAAAGAAAAGCCTGCAGTGATCAGTAGAGGTGTAACAGTTTCAAATATTTTCAATCCAGGGTTCACTGAATCCTTGGACGGTGAACCTGGAGACACAGACAGCAACTGTATTTTCCCTGGTAGGTCGAATGTGGATTGAATACCCAGGTTAGCCCCCTCCTGAGTGACTGCACAGTGTCTCTCAGCTGTAGGCCCTGCAGGAGGCTTCCCAGCAGTGTCTCCAGGCCATGATGCCACGGGCATCCGCAGGCTTCTCCTAGGCCCTGAGCTAGGCTGGCATAGCTGGAAGGAAGCTCAAGGTGTTCTCTCTTTTATCTTCTAACATCCTGGGCCCTCTCGCAGGGACAGTCCCCTCTGACTGGTGACTGTGCTGAGGGAGAAACACTCAGCCTCAGTAATTCATATTCTGAATTGTTATTTCTATTGGTCCACATCTGTAGTACATACTGATTATATTCCTCGTAGGGAATTTGCACACGTAAAATAATATATTTTTATTCCTTTTATATTCCTTTTGTCCTCCCTCCATCTCTTAGTCCCTCTCCCATTTGCTATACATCTATCTCCCTGTTTCTTATTATCTATCTTTTATTTAGCTATTCTGTTGGGAGCAACCCTTTTGCGCAATCAGGACTATGGCTAGGCTGAGCTTTTCTGCCTACAGCTGGACTTGGGGCCTCGACTCTTGTCTTCCTCACTGGTAGCAACAGGGACTCAGTTGGTCCCACGTGCTGTGACACTCCAGGGCAGAACAATACCAGGATCTTCATCTACATAATTCCCCCAGGACTATTGCCATGTCTGCCCTGCCAGCCTGGTCTTTTGAGTCCTTTGTTAGTTGAGATGTACATAATAAAAGGGTGGCAAGCTCAGGTCAGCTGTTTTTGCTACCCAGAATAGCATGAATTAGACCCAACTCAGCTTCTTCTCCAAGTCTCATTTCTATCTATTTATTAATTAATTTGCCTTGTGCTGTCAGGCTCACAGGAGACTAGAACTTAACTGCAGAAGTTCTGGTAACTTCCCCTTCCCCTGTACCCTACACTATTTGATTTAGTTACACCTGAGGTCTGTCATATAAGAGAAGTCAGGCATATTTAAGTTTGTGTTTCTAATTTATTTAATTTAACATTATGATCTGAAGGTGCATCCATTTTCCTATAAATGATGCAGGTCTATATTTCTTTATGGCTGTTTTCCTTATCCATTCATCTGTTGATGGACATATAGGTGGCTTCTCAGATTTGGCTATTATGGATTGTGATATCAACATATAAGCATGCCTCATTGCAATATTATGGCTTTCACTCTTTTGAGAAGATACATAGAAGAGGAATCAGCTTCAATGATTCAGGGCATACATCATGCAAGAGTCATTTCTGCCCAAATTTATTTCACCTGCATTTCCAGAAGGAAATTTCTTTCCCTTTCCCCATTGGCTTGTGCTTAACCAAATGTCAGGTGCATTCTCTGCATTATTCCCAAGTGGAAGAGAAAGAACAATAATATTATGTCTAGAAAAGTCTGGAAGCACAACATGCCCCACAGAACCTCTGGGGTAAGCCATGGACATCCTGCTCTCCTCTTAGTACAAACACTGAGGAGGCTGGAGTCAAAGCTGAATCTGGACCACAGCGGAGAAAACACAGTCAACCTTCGCACTCCTGGGGGCCCAGATTCCAGAGCTCTGGGAGTTCTGAGAAATGTCTACCATCTGTAGACAGGCTCCAGCAATAAGCGCAGTAGGTTCAAGGATGAGGCAGGCAGCAGTGCTGCAGGCAACCAGTGATGAGCAGGTGAGCAGTAACAAGGGGCTGTGTACACCCCTTCAAACAAGGAGCTCATGTCACTGGTGAAAAAGTGAATGGTCTGGAAGACAGCAATGGACACAGACATCATCACCTCTTCAGGAGCACAGCATGGGTGGCAGAGAGTCTTGGCACGCCCTCCCCCGGAAGGAAAGTTGAGAAGAAGAGACACTGTTATAGTCTGGACAGGAAATGTCCTCCAGAAGCAATGTGTGGGAGGCATGGTCTCTGTGAGGACCCTGCTTTGTGTTGAAGCAAAGTTGGACAAGGTGATTAGAACACAAGGACCCCATGAATGAATCCACGAAGGGTCTGCCGTTTAGAGGCATTGTTGGAAAGTGGTGTAAACTTCTTCAGGTGAGGCCTCACTGGAAAAGACGGTACTAGGCCACAGCCTTGAAGGGTTACCATGTCCCTAGCCCCTTCCTCACTCTCTCTCTCTTCCTCTCTACTCCCTGGTTGTTCCAAGGCTTCTGCTGCCATGAGGTTCTGCCTGGCCTCAGGCCCAAAGCCAAGACACCAGGCAACCATGTACTGAAACCTCAGAAATCCTGAGCCAAGATACATGCTTCTTCCTTTATTTTTCTCAATATTTTGTCATAGAGATAAAAAAATGACATAGACAAAGCACTCTACCTTTCTGTGTCAATGCACCCCATCACCTACTTCATCACCTCCATCAGAGAGCTGAGTGGGAAAATGGCCATAAACTGATTTATAATGGCACACTGAAAGTAGTATATTATGATTAGGCATTACAGAAAAAGGGATGAGAAAGACCTCAGTGTGTTAACATGGAAAACTAAAATATAGTTTCAACCTCGAGGTAGAGTTGAAAAGCTACAAACAACAGAAGCAATTGTCATACCAGTAATGCCAAAACTCACTCCACAAATCTATATTGTGCCTCTTCTAGCTGTAAAACCAAGTTGCAAAAAACTATATAAAATGTAGCACCATTTGTATAAGAACATACATACTCAATGCAGTATCTTTTCTACAGTTAAATTGCAAATGTACCTCAATGTACTGTAAAGGAACTAGAAGAAATGAATCAAACTGATGATTGTACTGATTCTGTACATAGGGAACAATCTATTCCAGGCCATCTTCTATACAGTTCTGTTGATGTCTCCATGGAGAATGCATTTAGGTGAGTCTCTTAAATTAGTTTAAAATCAGTGCTTGGAAGCAAGTCTAGAAATCCTCACTTGAACAATTAGTTCCATCTCCACTTTCAAGTGGGTTATTTTGCTGTAGGCTTTTGTGAACATATGTGGGAAAATCTGGACTTGCATGGAGCATGCAGGAAGGAACCAAGGCTAGCCTTGGCCCAGGACTCCCGAGTGAGGCAACCACCACAGTGACAAGAGGCCACAGTAAAGGTGAGGCCACAGGGTCGAGTCCAGGCCTGCCTCATCCCCATCTTGTGACCCTGAGGAAGCTACTCACTGTGTCACAGCCTCCATTTCTTCCCCTGTGAGGAGGGAGCAGTCACAGACTTGCCACTTAGGAGAGCTGTCAGGGACTAACAGAGCGAACTGAAGTAGCACTTGGGACAATGCCCAGATTAGCAAATGTCATAACAAACTTCCTGGGATAAACTGGAACCCTTTCCCTGTCAGCCAAGTGCAGAAGGGTTGAGCAGGTTCTCAGCTCAAAGTCTAAGAGAAACTAGTGACTGTATCATTGAACTCATGAATCGAAACCCTTTTTCTATGCAAGTCCTATGAACTAACTAACTTATTCATAAGACAACATTCTGTCAGGTTGCTCTGTTTTTATTCCACAGTGTCAGGAAGGCTGGTCAAATCAGCTAACATCTCTGACTCCTCCTAGCCAAGGTCTGTGTCCCTATCCAGATCCCTACCCCCAGGAAGACTTGGACATCGAGTTGGAGGAGAGAAACTGAGCTCCCAAATCGACTTTCCCGCTCCCAGGCAGAGGAAGGTGCAGAGGGGGAAAGGAGAGGAAAGCTTCCCCGAGTCCCTGCTCAGCCTCTACCTGACTAAACTCAAAGTGAGAAACAATAATAAAGATAGAGCAAGGATCTGTGACCTAGTGCTGTAGGGAATGTTGCTGGGGACAAGCAAGGAACGTTAAAGGGTCTCAGTGTGATTTCCGGCAAGTAAAGAAATAACCGCAGCCTGAGAGAGCAGAGAAGAAAAACAGAGCGGATGAGGCTGGGCTGGCTACCAAGGCCTCAGCTTCTCCTCCCTCCACCTCCAGCTAAGCCTGCAAAAACTAAAGTGGGGAGGCAGCTATCTTATAAAATCTCACTTAGTGTGTAAAATATGCACTAACACCTAGACACCCACACCCCCGTGTACATAAATACATGTTTTACTGTTCTCTAAGCAAATTAGAAACTAAAAAGCCCATGTATCTTTATTAACTCGGCCTTGAGTATAACTTATTGCAAATCTCACAAGATAAGCAGCTGGAGAACTTCAGAAGTGCGTAACCGAGAATGGACAGATAGGTGATGGAAGGGGAAATAGCCACATCCGGGGTCTCAGCCAATCAGGTTATAACGGCTCTCAAGGAGGCGAGTCCCTTTCTTGCCAAGGAATAAAAGAGACAAAACAAAACCCCTCGTGTGTCAGCTCTGACAACATAGCTATCTATCTCCATATTTTCTCTTTTTCTCACTAAAGTGATTTTGCTTTCCTCATTTTCTTCCCTTTCTAATAAGCCGATTTGATTTCTCCTTCTGAACTTATATCTCTAATTCTTTTATCGATGTAGATTTTGTTGTTGTTGTAGCAAACTCCAGATAAAAATCTACCCTCGCGAGACAGAACCGTGCCAACAGTCCAAAACCCCAACAGGAAAAAGAAAAGTCTAAGAGGAGTTGATCTGTGTGAACTAACCGACGTGCCTAGGAACTGACCACCCGAACTTAGCGCTTAATAGAGATCAGTTCATCATGGTGACAATGTAGCTATACTGGCAAAAGCTTGGGTTTGACAAATGGAGAAACAAAAGCTTGTTGAATTTCTCTCAGAAATCCTGTTAGAAAGAAGAGGGAATCAGAAATACAAAAAGGACCCTCGAGACCCTGGGTGATACGGAGTCAGACTAGCAGAGCATTAGAGTCCTTCCTATAAATGGTGCTATGCTTAGAAAGGTGATTCTATACAGGCCCTGAAACCAAGGTTATATTAAGTTAGAAAGCAATTCAGGGATAATTACATTCATTTAATGGAGAAGGCTGAATTAAAAAAAATTTTTTTTTGAAGTAGGGTCTTGCTATGTAGTCCAGGCTGGCCTTGAACTTGTAGCGATCTTCCTGCCTGGGCCTCCCGAGTGCTGGGATCACGGGTGTGCACCGCAATGGCTGCCTCTCAGTTTTTATGTTAAGGTTCATATTCAGGGTTTTTAGCCTCTCCAGAGCTCCTCTCCATTCTCCAAATGAAGCCCATCCTAGAGAGGTCTGTGGAGACCCGCGCGACCCTCCAACAGCTGCCTCCCCCGTAGTCTTGTTTCATGTCACAGCCACCGTCCCGCCCTGGCTACCCCGGCCTAGATTCCTAGACGCATCACCGTTTCTTCCCCTCCCCTCCAGGCAGGCCTTTGCACAGCTGCCCCACCCACACACTTCTTCCGGGACCCCAATCTATAAGGGCAGGTTCAGCTTCCGGGTCTCAGAGTCCTTTAGTCACCATCAAATTGTCACTGTTCTGTCTGCCTTTGTCCCCAAACTTCATAGCACTTTCCTCATGCAGTCTGTAGTTGGTGTCTACAGGTTAAAGTTGGTGTTTATCGCTAAGCTCACTCACTGGTGACGCTGGAGACTTCCCTCTGGTACCTTATGGGCTAGTATACCGGGATATATAGGTGCTCAGCAACCTTTGTGCATGGATGGATGGATGAATGGATCAATGGACATGGCCAGGCCGCCCCAATGTACCTCAGGCTGCTTTGGTTCTAAGGGTTAAGGTTCAGGGGTGGAAGGCCTGCTCCCTTGGGACTCACCATTGTTTGGGACAGAAGGGATCCTATCACTGAGCAGCACCCTATTTCCTCCCAGGGTGGACCTCTGTCCTCCCTGGAGCCTGGAGCCCTCTTTCCTCCAGGATATGAAGGCCATCTTTGAGAGAGCCAGTGTTCTTGGGAAAGAAAAAGCAAACGGATGTCAGGTGTTTTCAGATCTCCCAAGGATCACCCTGAGGGGATACTGTGCGGCAGCTGCCCAAGAAGGGATAGCTGTTCTGTAGCTGCTCCACATCTGCTTCCTAAAGAAAGGTTTCCAGGCCCAGCCCCAGCGGGTGTACACCTGTAACCCCAGCACTTGAAAAGCTGAGGCAGAAAGATCCAAGGCTCAATCCCAGCCTGGGCAACTTAGCAACTTACCCAGAACCTGACTCAAAATAAAAATAAATTTAATAAATAGGGCTGGGGATATAGCTCAGTGTGAGGGACCTGAATTCATCCCCAGTACTAAAGGAAAAAAAAAAATACACGAAGGGATTTAGCTGAAGTCTTGGAGGATAGGGGTTGGGTCAAGGTCAGGAGATTTGGGAAGGGAGATTCAGAAAAGATGGATAGAACTGTTAAGCTCCAAGGTGGTGTGTTGGTGATGGGCTGAAGGATGCTTAGTGTATTATTACAATAAAAGATAAAGTGCCTGCAGCAATGTACGATTGTGAGACACAGATTGACAGATGGACAGAGGGGTGCATGAACCATGAAGGTGCTGTGAATGACCAACACTTATCAATCATCTATTTACGGAAGCTTCAGGTCCCCTTGCAAAAAGCAAGGGTCAGCCAGGATGGGACAAAATTGCTTGCCGTATCTATGATCCTTGAGAATATTTCTACACCTACTCAATTTGCTTTCTCAGTGTTTTAACGTCACGAAAACCTACTTACATAGCTAAGTCCTGAAACCATGCCATCACGCGTGTCCGCGCCGAGATTCACAAGGCCAGAAGAGCTGGGAACCCAGGACGTCCTCTTCCTAGTCATTTCCAGTTGTGCTGCCAGTGCTTCGTATCCCAGAATCAGAGAATCTGAAAAGGAAATGGGCAGGAGGGCCCAAGAGCCAGGCTGGAGCACAGATCTTCAGAGAGCTCAGCCCTCAGGGAAGGTTTCAGGACCACACTGCTCATCCCTCTACTAGGAACAATTTGGTCCCTCCTTTTTGCCATCTATGCAGGTTTAGCCACAGCTCAGATACTGAAACTTTCTCTACCCATTTCTACACCTGTAACCACAGCTCTCACAAGGCCGAGGCAAGAGGATCGCACCAAGTTCAAAGCCAGTTTGGGCTACATGGCAAGTTCAAGGCCAGCCTGAACTACATAGCAGACATTGTCACAAAACCAAATAAGCAAATAAACAAAAATGAGTGGATAGAGACATAAATGAAACGGGATCATTTTTCATTGTTTGAGTCTTGGTTTTCAGAGACTCCAAGGGAAGTCTGGATATATTTTTCATTTTCAATTTTCCCCTTCTGAGGATTGGTTCACTTTCTGGCTAATCTAGAAATATGCATGCACCTGGACCAGGAAACAGATTATGACAAAGAACATTTCTCAAAAGACAAATATGAGGAATATGTATGTCAGGGCCACTGTCATCAGGGCACAAGCTGGGCAGCACAAACCAAGGCACACAGAAGTCCCACGAGGTTGGCTTGAAGCCATGTTACTGCTGGCTTTGAGACAGGGTTTTGCTTTTTTGGAGTTCAGGCTGACCCTGAGCTCAGCCTTGAACTAACAGCAATCCTCCTGCCTCTGCCTTCCAAGTGCTGGGATTATAGGCGTGAGCCACCATGCCCAGCATTGTGGTATGTGGTTCTGATTGCTGGTGGGTGTGAGTCTCCACACCCAGCATTGTGGTGTGTGGTGTGTGGTGTGTGGTTAACAGGATAGAACTCAGGCCCTTGCACTTGCAAGGCAGGCGCTGGAACCACTGAGCTAAATCCCCAGCCCTGTCCCTTTTTGTAAATAATGAGGTTTCTCTTCCCCTTCTTTCAAACCTGACCTGTTGCCCTTGTGACTCTGTTTCACTGCTATAAGAATCTGCTTCCAGCCCAATAAACTTGCCATTAGCATCTAGCTTTTGGTCACATTCATTGTGTCGAAGATCATCTCCCCAGTGTCTCTCCTCAAGAAAGAGATCCCCATAAGAGTGAGTGCCTCTTTTGTTGAGGATCTTCTCAGTTTTCTGACTACAATGAGCAACCAAGCAAGTAAAACTGGCATCATTCAACAGGACGAGGGCCCAGGGTAATGTTGGGGTGCACAGCAGGACAATCTAGTCCCACACACTGGCTCCCAGTGTGCGAAAGGTGAGGGATGGATCACCAGAAATCAAACTGCAAGTCATGCATCCTGGCGAAGTCTGTGTCCATGATGGCCAGTAACTGCTTGTACCTGACCAGTTTTGCAGCTGGCGAATGAGTGTAGTCCGCGCTTGAGCCCGACTTGACATTTTGCTTTATGTTAATGACTAAGAGGAAAGTGAAATACCAAAGGTAAATGTAGGTTGGATTTTTCCCTCTTGTATCAATGACCTGAATAACTCTCCTG